>JAMZAV010000534.1:0-309350 GCA_024449915.1 Sweltsa coloradensis
TTTGATATAAATTTTTTGATTTTTACCAAAAAAAAACGCGATTTAAAAATCGTTTGTGTTTAGCCTATCCTCTAACTAAAGGGGGTAAAAAGGGTTTCCCAATATTTTATCGTTCTCCACTTGTTGAACCATCACTTTAATTTCCCCCAAAAATCTTATTGATGTAAACCAATAGCGGGGAAAAATTTGGTGCTTTTCTTTGCTTCATGAAAAACCCCTTTTCCCCGAAAAACCACCGCAATCGAGCGGGGGGGCCCCCCGTACGTTGCCGAGGGGGATAGTAGCGACATGGGGCGTCATGGAAAACTGGGCCCGGCCGGGCCCCACGGAGCACCCTTCCGCTTTTAGCGGCGCGCAATGATTCGTGATCTCGGTGTTATTGGTTCAAGAGCGCAGCTAACTCGTTTTGGGTTATTTCCCTGGGGGGGGTGGTGTTTTTAGTGTCCCCTGGGGGCGACATCGCAGAGTATAAGTTTTTAAAATTTTTGGGTTTTTATGATTGTGATAAAATTTGTAAGGGCCTTTTTAAAAAAAACCGGGTTTAAAAGGGGGGAAAAGGCGAGGAAACCCCTCGTAATAAAGGGCCAAAAAAAAAAACGCAGAAACAAATCAGAGGCAATTCCAATTTAAAAAAGAGAAAAAAAGGGAAGAATATGAAAAGAAGAACAAATCTTGTCTGGTTTTCGCGTCCCCTTAAAGGGGAAAGAGCTTCAGAAAAAATCAATTTTTGTATTTTATTTTTTTATGCATTTTTTAAAGTTGTGCCGAAAAATTTTTGCATTTTTGGGAGGGTTATGGTTATAGGGTTTGGTTTGAACCAAGTGCACCCTGGTATTTTTGCCCCCAACCAGGCATTTTTCCGGGCTGCAATCTCTAGCCAGGCTCCCCCATGTCCATCCCCTTTCAATCAAGCCCTCCTAAGGGTTTTAGGACAAAGTCGGGGAATCAGAGTACGCCCCCGTAAATACCTTCCACTTCAAAAAGGTATTTATTATAACGAAACTTTTTTTTAATAAAGCATTTTTATAAAATAGGGTTTGGGTATCACGTCGCCCAAAACCCCCGTGGGTTTAAACCACGGTAATGCTACCCCGGTATTAAAGGCGTGACAAAAATTTACCCCCACCCTACCTCCCCCCCCGCACAAATTAAAAACCCTCACCTGTTCAAAATTTAACCCTATAAGAACTATTAGTATTTGTGCATCATATTTCGGCAAAATTTTGGGTAGTCTTTTTAGATAATTTAAAGGGAAATAAAAGGGGGAAAGGGAAAAAACCCCGCAAAAGTCATTGCGAACCTTAAACCCGGGGGCGCGGGGGAAGGGGGGGTTGGGGACCCGCCCCCAATTTTTTCTGGTGACTCCCTCATTTTTCGCTTTTAGACACCCAACTATTTTAAAAAAGGGAAAGAATGTGTTTACAATGTTTTTTAAATATTGTTTAAAATTTTTTTTGTCGGGGGTTTTCGTTCTTTTTTTTCTTTCCCAAAACGTATACAATGCAAAAAAATTGTAAACGCGCATTTTTAAAAAAAATAAAATTTTTCGATATTTCAAGGTTTGGCTTTTTTAGAAAAAAAACACACTTTGGAACAAAAACGCGACCCTTTTTTTTTTTAAATGGGCCCTTTAGCCAAATAGATGTATGCGTCGTTTCACTACGCTTCCAATAACTTAAGCATATTTTTGAATTTTATACCCCCCCCCCCCCCCCCCCCGGGCTCCTCACTGAAAAAGAGTTTTTTTACGCCCCTTTGTCTTGAAGGGGGGGGGTCCCACTCGCTAAAAGTCTACCACACAACTACCACTTGGCCCCGTCCCCAAAACGTCGTGATTTTAAGGGCCATCCCTATCAAGTATCGTTTTAGGGGGACACCCCCACTATAAAATTTTAAAAAGTTAACCCCGGGAAAACCTCTTCCAATTGACTTGATTTAAGAGAAATTAAATTATTCCCCCTTTCTGTTTATATTCCTTGTAATTTTTGTTTTTACAAGTTTTTGGAAAAATGTTTTATGTCACCCTTTTGTTTTAAACCCCGGCACTGCTTCTTAGACATGGACGCGAAAATAAACATCCCCCAAAAAGAGTGCATCTCGTCCCGGTTCATTGAAACTACCCCACAAAAAAAATACAATAATAAAATTTTACAAAAATAAAATAAAAACAAATTTGGCACCCCCCCAAATCTCAGCGCCCCGGGGGGGGTTCGCCCGGGTTGCCGTACCCCCAAAGCCGGCCCGGGCAACGATAAACCAAATACAATTACTTAATAGATTTTATTATCGTGTGCCCCCGGGGCCCGTTTATCACCCCCCCCGTTTTCCACACCTTTCTATTTGACCTGGTTTGCCTTGTGGGGGGGCGCGCATGAGCCCCATATTAGTAAGATTGTCGGGTTTTTTTATATATCTTCGCCCCCCCCTTCCCTCCATTTCCCGCCATAGATTCGGAGGGGCAAGCGGAAACAAAATTTAAAGTAACTTTTCAACCAAAGAAATTTTTTTTATAATATCCTTACGGGGTGACCGGCTGTAAACCGGCCCGCCAAAAATCTTGACTTTTAAGAAAAACCGCGGGTTTCGATTCATTTAAAATTAAATCACTTGTTATGAAAAGGGCCCGAGTAAATAAAACATACTTCTGAGATAAATTTTTTTGGGGAAATTAAAATTTAATCGTAGTCATATTTTCAAACTTCAAACAATTTCCCTCCATTTTGACCAAACTAACGAAATTTCCCAAACTACCATACTCAGGAAATTTCCCCAATGCTTCCATTATGCTAAAAATTTGTTTTAGGCCACCTAGTATTAAAACTTAAAACAATTTTCCGCCACTTGCCCAAAACCCAAAAGGGTCTTTCCCAATGCTTAAACATTATCCCAAATTACTGTGTAGGCCTACCTAGTTTCGCTAAAAAAAAAAAATTAAAAAAAACCGGAAAAAAAGAAATTTGTAAAAAAAATTTATCGTTTCCCTACTGTAGCCCCCCGGTTGGCCGTGTGATAAAACATGACTGGGGTCCCTTTATAATACAAAGGGGAGTGAGTCCCAGGAAGTAAAGGGGGGGATTCTCCCCCCCCCCCCCCCCCCCCCCCCACCTGTTCCCCCACTTTTCCTCCGCCTGCGAGCCAGTATTTCATTTTGAAGGTTGTGTTTAATTTTTTAAAATTTATTATGCTTTTGAAAACCCAAAAATGAAAATGTGTATTTGAATTTTGAAACAACAAGAAATGTACTAAATTTAATAGAAAATGTGTTAAACAAAACGTGAAATGAACACCAAAAATTTTTATTGTAATTTTTATTGGGGTTTTTGGAAAAGTCCCGGGAGAGCCCGGAAAATCATCTGATGCCCTACCCGATTTAATAGTATTTTGCGACAAAAAAAAAACAGAAAAAACCTCGCCCCGAAGTGATACCGGGAAACGACGGGTGGGAAACATCCCCCACTCCTAAAGGAGCTGACAGTTTACCCACCCTCATGGCTTAAGTGAAACCCTATGGGAATATGATTGTTTTTCCGAACGCCGGCCCCTGGAATCTTTTAAACTTTTCCAAAAGCACGCGCGTTTCAACCCCCCCCCCCCCCCCCCTCCCACGGGGGCCTGCCCCCGCACACAACCAGCCCGGAAACAGGGGGTGAACCACCCAGCGGTTATTTTCGCAATGGAAATATAAATCGTGAAAATTTCAAAATCCTCGTTCGTTGTACTTTTCTGTATCATCTACTATGCTCTACCCTCTACAAATTAAATGTTGTATATTTTTTTTCTTTTCGAATAGGCTACTAAACCGTTGTTTTAATTTTTTTTGAATTTTTTTATTTTTCCTTGATTTTTTTACATTTACGTGGGGGAGTGTATTTAAACTATTTGAGCAAAGGAAAGGGGTCCAAATTCAATTTGACTATCCACAACGGGGAAAGTAAAAAAAAAGTTGCCCTTATGTTTAAATTACGCTAAATTGGGTTTTGCTAGCACTGCCCTATAATAATAACCCCCGTAATGGGTGAAGTAGGGCCCATCGCTCTGTCAAACACTCCGTCATTTAGAAACCTTTAAAAACAGGTTTCTCCCCAATCGAACTATGTTCCCCCGCCCCCGGTCACGCCCATATTCAAAAACCCTTGAGCACTCAAATATTTTAACATTACGGGTTTTGTTTTACCACTTGTTTTTTCATTTTTTTTCACATTGAATTTTCCCAACCCAAAAAATGTTTTTTTCATCGATTCAAATATTTTTGAAAATTTTTTTCGATGTAGACTCAATTTTTTTTGCCCCTAGACGTAGGCTTCCCTTTCAAAATTTAAATCTTGGCAACACTTAGTTTTGTAAAAATTCTATTTTTAAAGTAAAAATTTAAAAAACCCTTTAAAAACAAGTTTTAAAAATTTAAAAAAAATAACAAAAAAATGTTTTATATTGTAAAATGTTTTTTTTTTTATTTTTGGGATTTTGTTAAATTTATATAGGGTCGCCCACGGGGAAACGCGTAATAATTAGGGGTAACCTGTAGACGGGGGAGGTTTGATTAGCTCATATCATAGTACATAATATTTAATTGGAATTTTTTCTTGGAAGTAACTGTAATAATTAAATTTTGTTTTTTTTCAAAGATGGGAAATTTTTGAGAGAAAAATTAAAAATGCCTAAATTTGGGTCTTCTCATCCGGACGATGTTTGGGATACTTTAAATTGGTTCTTTTGGGAAATTTTCCACGTATGTTTTTTATAAAATTTGACCAAATTTTTTGAAATTTTAATAAATGTGCAATAGGCCCCACACTTGATTATATTCATATGCTGTAAAATTTTTTGGGGTTTAAAAATCCCCTAAAATAAGGGCTGGGACTGAACCCTTTTCCCTTTAGTTTTGTAATTTCTACGCGTCCTACCTCTTATACCAAAATTTCCCCACTATCTGAAGGATTTTTTGCTATTGGGAGGACGAACAAAAACAAGACCCTTGCATAATTTTATTATTTTTTTTTTTCCCCTTTTATTTCCTTCACCCCTCTCGTTCTCTCAAAACGGACAATTTATCCGTTTTCATCCTTACTTTCCTATCTCAAAGGCTTGGAAAATATAGACGGAAAAGACAAACAAAAATCACACTCACTAACCGTCGGGGTTTTTGTACATATTTTGTGTAGTAAATTGCATAGGGGTATTTATTTTTTTCCCCCTTATCAAGAATAATTTTTTTATTTCACTACACACAAATCATTGAACATAACACTATTTACAGTGTTTTCCAAATTTTAAATTGGGCCCTTACTTTTTTATTGTTTTTTTTTTTCCTTTTATGTGCGAGTTTGCGGCTAGAAGCCCGCCGTTCGCGGGGTGATAGGGACGAACAAATGTGAACCAAAAAATGACCCTTTGCCCCCGGCCCCAAGGCCGTCGACTCGCCACTGAAAGCGCGCTGTTTGTTGTTTCAATTTTCCCACGCCCCCCCTGACCCAACCCCAAGCTCCACCCCTTTTTTTTTTGGCGCAAAACCGGGAAGAGAACACTGGGGGGGGGGGAAACCCTTTTTGACCTATTCCCCCCCGATAAAGGGAAGAAAATGTTGGGACACTGTGATTTGGGCGACCGTGGGTAGTTTTTATTTTTACCCGGGCCGGGGCCCATAGGGTTTCCCCCTTTAAACGGAGTTCTTAGTTTTAGCAGGAAAAAAAATTAAAAATTTGTTGGGGTTTGGGGGGCAGTAAAAAAACCAAAAAAAAAAATGACCGGTGAAATTTTTATTTTATTTTGTTAATAGTTTTGCCTAAAGTGTCCAAAAAAAGAAAAAATAATTTTAAAAAAAATATTGAAGCGGAGAAGGGGGGCCCTTTTAGACGAGGTCCCTACAACCCCCACATTTTTTTTTAAAAATTGTGACTGAAGTTTTCTGATATGGGTTTTTAACCAGAAAAAGCTGGCCCGGGGGTCAAGGTTTAAGGCGAGAGCACGGAAAACCCCCAAGTTTTACATTTTTAAAACACAACTGGCATTAGGTAGGGCCTACCCTTTTTTGGTTTTATGTTATCGTGATATGTTATCACATAAAACAAATTTTATAAACTGTGAATAAAGTAGTTCGTCCCACAAGTCAGTATTTTAGGGGAAAAAAATTATTTTAATTTTTAAAACACGATTACGAAAAAAGTTTTTTTTTCCTTGTTGGTCATGGTGTGCCAAAATTCCAGCTGTTTATAATGGGCCAAAACCTTTGCCCAGAAAGTGTGTCAATGTTTAGGAGCATCAAAAAGTCTTGATTTTTTTTGTACACTTCATAAATACTTTATTTTTAGGTAATATTGGGCAAGCTTGGGTTTAAATAGTCGTGTTTTTCTCCGAAAGCAGTTTTTAGGAGACCCCTTATTTTATCTACTTTTTTTTCCGGGTCCTTGGCCAAAAAGTTTCGTGGGGCGACAGTGCTTTCGATCCCCCGGGGACCGCCCCCCTTATCGGTCCACACTAAATATCCTTTGAATATTGGGGTTTAACTGTTTTAAAGTATACTAGGGAAAACGCCAAATTTTTTGTTAGAGGGGTGAGTGGGGCCCCTGTGTTGGGGTACCCGGTAACTTTTCCTTTTTTTTCCCCCTACCTTAGGCCCCCCCTAGGCCCATCATAGGGTACAGTGGAGCATTTTGGCCTAAACTATGGCCTAAATTAAATACCCTATTAAATTTTTAAATAATATATATCAAATTAAATGGGAATTTTTCCTGGGTACTCAACACATGACTCCTCACTTTTTGGTTCCCCAAAAACACTTTGGCGTTTCCCCAGTCTAGTTGGGGTAAAAACGCCCTTATAGCCGAAATGTGGGGGGACCTGGGTTTTAACCCCCCCTGGTTTGGGAAAAATTTTTTTAATTTCTTGGGCTGTATTTAAAAAATTATTAAACATGTTTTTTAAATTCAAAATAACACAGGGGAAGTCCATCATCTGTGGCAATAGGGCCTACTATGGTAAACATAGCCAGTACGAAATACGTGAAAATATTGCAAGGTTTACTCAATCTACGAACGGAATTTGGGGGGTACCTTGACGTGCAACATTTGATAGACCTTGCATGGGCACGGCATTTCATGGCCAGACGAATAATAAACAAAAAATATCTTTTCAAAATCTAAACCATTGTTGTTAAAATAATTTCTAAACATTGGAAGCATATTTTTCAATTTATTATTTCTTGTAGGTTTAAATCGCAATATACCTTGCTGCTTTTGTTAGCAGTTCTCAGTAAACTCGTACCGGATGTCTGTTTAAAATTTCAGCGCATTCTGTTCAGCGATTCGGCTGATTTTCAACGTACACACATGCAGACTAACAGAATAAGCGCCGTTTGAGTTGAATGATAGTTTTATTGATTTTGCCATAGATAAATACATAATACATATGAGGCATATAAAAGCAAAAGAGTCTTTCTCCACAAAAATCGAAAATGAGCTAGACTCAATTTTAACCTGTAACAGTCAGGTACCGTAGACTAAGATAGAATATAGATTACCTAATTATTAAATAATTATAGTACAAAGTAGTAGAATATGTGTGCAATAATAATGATGTGTTATTACACAATAATTATAGTATGAAGTAATAGAATACAAGCCTATACAATAATAGTGATAAGTAGTCATTACTCATTAGAATATAGGCCTAGGCCTATATACAATAATAATGATAATATGATGAATACACAATTATAGTATTGGGTAATATAATACAGGACCCCTATTCTCGAGTTTTCTCACTGGCTTTTCACGGCGTGAAATGGGCGTGTGATGTGAGTTCACACACTGACGGCGGGTTGCTATTCTCGACTCTCGATTTCGCAGGTTTTGTGAGTGTAATCACTCACTCACTCGAATACACTGTCACGTTTCAAAACCCTTGTGACATCTCTCACAAAGTAATTGGGCCGTAATATATATCATAAAATAGCATGCGTACACTTCTTTAATATTGTTTAGAATGTAATTTTAAGTGAAATGTACCATCAATCACGGCATAGACATAATAAAATGTTGAACTACTTTGAACTATTTTCCTACGCGCAAGCCTACCCTAGGCTCCTACTCCTACCGTCGGGATGACAAGCCACATAACCACAAAATGCATCACATAATATTTGGTTAATTAAGTACTTAATATTAAAACATACCCCATAACCGTAGAGTCAACACAGTATTTTAATTTAATATGTTGCATTACTTTACACGTCGTTGTCCTTACGCAAGCCTACCCTCTAGGCTCCTACAGTCGGCATGTAAACAAGCCACTAACCATAAAATGCATCACGTAATATTTTGTTATGTACTTGATATTAAAACATACCCCATAACAGCTGTAGACAACACAGTATTTTAATTAAATATTTTTGCATGCAGGGTGTACACAACTTAGTATTTACTTCACTTTATTCATGTTATTTTGCCAGCTTCAAGACATAATGCGTTTGGGTAGCCTACGAAGGAGCAACTCAACTCAACTCCTAGCAAGCAAGTGCTTCACATCACTGCTACCCCCACCGCTCTGCGTGTCCCGTTAGACGAGCCAAGGGAGGGTTGCTATTGGCCGGGTGAAAGAGCTGTTTTAAACCTATTTGAATCCTATTGGTTAGTGGTTTGCGGGGTGAAATTGGCTAGCCTCGTTGCAGGGTCCCAGTGAGAGCCTTGTGAGTGGGAGAATTCGTTCTCAATTTTATCTTGAGAATAGCATTTGGTGCGTTTTGTGACTCACACATCGCAATGTGTGTTGAGTTCACTCACATGAGTGGGAATTTCACAAATTTCGAGAATAAGGGTCCAGGTCATAATCACATTCATTGTGATTTGATGTTGTGTTCACAAGTGTTTAGATACTTTTATCTTCCAAATATGCGCCTAGAGAATAGTATGCTTTGTCTAGTAGGAGATTCACTACTTTATTTTTGAAACTATTTATGGATGTAATTATTTTAATTTCTTTCGGGAGTTTATTAAATAATTTAATTTGTATATAGTTAGAATTAAGTTGAGCTAGTTTACTATTATGGTGGTCTATATGGATGTCATTTTGTTGCCGTGTTTTGTGTGAATGAGTTTCATAATTTTTTTCTAGTAATTGAAAGTTTTGTTCGCTGCGCTCACTCGTTTAATAATTTGTTACCTAAGGAGTTAAGGAACATTGGAGACACAAGGTCCAAAAATAAGTTTAAGATTAGGGCAAACCGGTAAAGTTTTTTTTTATGTTATATCGAAATATGTAAATTTGTACATGGGTTGTTGTAGTCTAGCACCGATTTGACGACTTCATAAGCTCGCATGTCCTTGTGATGTGCACATGAGTGACCAATGTAGAAGGCTTTTCTAAATAAATAAATAAATAAATAAATAAATGAATAAGATAGGCCTACCACGCGAGATAAATACCTTGCGGTTTTGCGCGGCTGGATGGATTAAGTGTTTTTGATTGGCTGAAGATGTCACGGAGTCTTGAAAACGTTGTAAAAACAATGATAAATACTTGATTATGCTCCCGACTGTCGCCTGATAAGTGCGCATTCGAGACCCCGCCTACCATGTCTGGTGTACTGTTGTGTTCACGCAGGACGCCCATTGCACTGAAAGGTTCACGCGGAAGGGCCCCTAGCTTTTTAAATTATTATTTCTATTACGTTTTCCCCCCAAAAACGTTTAAAAATAGAGCCTACTTCGAAAACGTTAGGCGGGTTTGACTATATTTGTCATCTGATCTCCAAACACAGAATAGCCTACACCTGCTCCAACGAAAGAATGCAGATGCTTGGTAGTGGTGGGGCTAGAATGAATGCACAGTAAAAGGAATGTCGCCTTTGTGTATGAAAGAGAAATATCATTTACTAACGCAACCAAAAATAAAATATTTGTGCTAGATCACAGAGTTCCTCCGTGTGCAAGATCCACGCTGAACTAGCGTGAATGAAATTGATAAAGTTGTTATGTTGGGAAAACAATTTCGAGCCACCTGCATTCTTTCGTTGGGACCACTATACCATTCATTGCTGTCACGTAATAGACATTTGAATAATGCTGTAAATGAACAAAACTATTAGTTGAATTATCAAAACATGCTGAAATCAAACTTCTCAAAGCCAAGACTTGCGATAAGTACGACCTTCACAAAAATCCTACCAAAGACTAGGGTAGCACAGCACTGTAAAGTGCTGCGCACAATTGGCATATCATAAGCGTAGCACAACGTAAGCGCAACACAAGGAAAAAGGCGTGCACAATTGTCATAATAGAAGCGTGGTGTAAAGAAACTACAAGGCAGTGCAAAGTTTTAGATGACTGCACGTCGACTTTGCGTTTGACATTTTGTCTGTGAAACCATTTGCAGTACAGAGATTGCCTAACATACACAATTAACAGCTCGTCGCTAGACGTCGACTCAACTTCATACTCGATAATAACGTCGTCTTCTGTGAGTTCGTCCATGATTGATAATTTGTCACCGACACAAATAACCATAGTTGTGAATTTGATTTAACTGAAAATGGGCGTTTGTGTTGTTTCTGGATTCCTATTGGTCAATCATAACTGAACGCACGCGCAAGCGTAAGAAAGTTAAAACATAACTTTCTTGTGACTCTTGTGCTCGCTTCCGCGCCTATGATATGCTTACGTGAATTGAGTGTTCAAGCAGCCAGGTACACTTGTTTATATTTTTTAAGCTACGCTTGCGTTGCGCTACGCTTATGCTATGCCAATTGTGCGCAGCACTTTAAGGAAACCAAGACTCGTACTTTAACGGCTCGTGCAAGTAGGCCAAGCCTTGGTATGACACTACATACCTTGCGCTTGGGCGTGTTGTTGGTGCTGGGCAACACCTTGAAGAACGAGTCGAGTCTGCCCTGCGTGGTGCCGCTACGACTCTTGAGCAGTTTCTTGACTCCGTTCCTCACGCGATCCTCTGAGAACTGTTTGTCACCGCACAGATACTTGACCAGCCCCTCCTCGTCCGGTTCTGTCCACTTGAGCTGTAACCAGACAGACAGACTCAAGTACTCGATGGCAGCAATATATCAAAAGTCATTCGCAACTTGCCAGCAGAATTTTGGTGGGTTGGTGTTGTGTGTAGTTTCATAAAAGCATCTCGTTGTTTGTATTATTCAGTTACTAATATTCTAAATGAAATTATCGGAGTGTAAATCTCTATGCCATACAAAATAAATCATACTAAATTACTAGACCTATATTTCATGGGTGTATTATTTTACTTCGACAAGCTATGGAGAAAAGTTGGGAGATGGGTAGAAAAATGAGTATGGTCTTCCTAGACATAGAAAAGGTGTATGATAGTAGGCCTATGCCAAGGAATGTAGTGTGGGAAAGCTTGGAAAGAAAAGGAGTTGACAAAGGACTGATAGACAGGGTTAGAAGTATGTACATAGTATGTGAAAGCTGTGTAAAACACAGTTTGGGATGTCAGGGTGGTTCCAAATAACAAAAGGGCTGAGGCAGGGAAGTGTGCTGTCACCACTGCTATTTATAATAGTGATGGATGACTTACACAACAAGGTAAAGATGGAGGAAACGGAGGAGGTAGAGGTTATGCTGTTTGCCGATGATTTCGTGGCGTGGTCAGAGTATGAGGAAGGTACTCCAGAGATACACAGACCTCTGGAAGAGGCACATTGAAGAGGCCGGCATGAAGATAAGCGTGAGCAAGAGCAAGGTTGTTACTATGCCAGGAGAAGGAGACGTAAGGAACTATCATGCAGAGATCAAGATTGGAGAAGAAACCCTGGAAGTGGTGGAGAGTTTTGGATACCTAGGAAGTGAAATAATGGTAAGCGGGAAGATGAAAAAGGAAATTACCAACAGAATACAAAAGGCCAGTAACTTCTACCAGTGTGTAAAAGGCCTGGTGTGGGATAGGGAAATACCCATACAGTGCAAGATGACACTATACAAGACCTACTTCATACCGATCCTCACATATGCGGCAGAAACCTGGACTATAGGTGATAGAGAAGAAAGCCAAATTCAGGCGGCGGAGATGAGATTTCTGAGGAGCGCACAGAGGGCAAGACAAGAAGAGATAGAATTAGAAATATGAACTTTAGAGAGATGTTCATGTTCATGTTCTTTATTATAGCCATAGATTAATACATGGAAACAAATATTAAATTAGACTGCGTTTTGTGGAGAACAAAACCATACGTAATGGGCAAAACTACACATACTACATTCTATACTACAAACGATACATAATAAAGCCTAATATTGAAAAATAAATAATAGGCCTTATAATAATAATTAATTAATTATAATACAAAATTACACATTTTAAATACAATAAAAACAGTCCTACTATCTTTATACATTGTTTGTTCATTAATAAATTTGGAAAATATTATGATGAAGATTCAGAATTTGATATTTTGTTCTATTTGATATTATCAATTAAATAATCATTTAAAGAATAATAAGCCTTTTCTAATAAGAAATTTTTTACTTTAAGTTTGAAATTATCAATAGATGTAATTATTTTTATTTCTTTTGGTAGTTTATTAAATAACTTAATTTTCATATAGTTAGAATTAAGTTGGCCTAGTTTACTACTGTGTTGTTGTACATGAAGGTCATTATATTGTCGTGTTTGGTATGAGTGAGTTTCATGATTTTTGTCTAGCATATGAAAGTTTTGTTTAACGATTTGAACTGATTTAAGAATGTATACACAGTATAAGGTAAGAATCTTAAATTGTTGAAATAAAGGCTGAGAATGAGTTCTTGAGTGCGCCTTTGCTATAATTCTAATAGCCCTTTTTTGAATTTTAAAACACTTTGTCGTGCTGTGCAGAATGTCCCAGAACTCAGTCCCATATCTTAACAGGCTTTCAAAGAGTGCAAAATAAACAAGTTTTGCTGTACTAACATTTGTTGAGTTTCTAATTAATCTAATTGAAAAGCAGGCAGAATTTAATTTTCCTACTAGAACAGTTATATGTTTATTCCATGTTAAGGATTCATCCATGAAAATCCCTAGGAATTCGATGTCCTGTACCCTAGAGATTGTGTGGGTAACATTGCCATTTAATTTTATTGATAGTTCATGAATTTGTTCTAAGGATCTTGATTTTTGTGAAGAGCTAAAGTTAATTAATTTAGTTTTTGTGGAATTTGAGATTAATTTATTACTCAAAAACCAATTTATGCATGTAGTTGTTCTTTCTGTTGCTTTTAATATTAATTCATCCCTTGAAGGTGCATGAATTATAGAGGAAGCGTCGTCTGCAAAAAGTTCAATGTCATCTATACAAAAAGGAAGATCGTTAATAAAAATATTGAAGAAAAGTGGACCTACTATGGATCCTTGAGGAACACCACATGTGTTTAGTAGTCTCTGAGATATTGTTTTTATTTCATTGCCCTTTGTGTCGTATGTTATTAGTTCTACATATTGGTATCTATTACTCAAATATGATTTTATAATTTCTAACGCTACTCCCCGAATACCGTAATAATGAAGTTTGTCTAGAAGAATTTCATGATCAATACAATCAAAAGCTTTGGATAAGTCGTAAAAAACTCCTATGGTTTGATCTTTTTCTTCTAGAGCATTTACAAGTTTTACCAGAAACCTATTTATTGTGGTACAGGTTGATTTGTTTTTCCTAAACCCACTTTGATTGTCTGAAAAAAGTTGTTTTCCCTCAAAAAAATTTAAAATTCTATTATGAATAAGTTTTTCCAAAATCTTTGAAAACACTGGAAGGAGGGAAATGGGTCTATAGTTGTCCATTTTGGTATGATCACCTTTTTTATAAAATGGTATTATTTTCGCAATTTTAAGTTTATCAGGAAAAATTCCAGAAGACATGCATTCATTAAAAATTATTTTTAGAGGTTCTGCTATGAACGGAATGCATTTTTTTACCAGGACCATTGGTATTTCATCATAACCACTAGACATTTTATTTTTAAGGGATTTAACAATTTGTAAAATTTCATTTTCATTTGTCTCTTCTATGAATAATGATCCTAATGGACTCTTCTGAGTTTTATTAAGATGGTCTTTATATGTTTCTTTTTGGAGTTTCAGGTCTATGTCTTTGGTAATTTTACTTGCTATGCTAGTAAAGTACTCGACAAAGCATTGCGCTATGATTTTTGGTTTGTTGGTAATAATACCTTCCGGCGTTTCTATTTTAATGTTAGAATTTGTCTTGAGTGGTGGTTTGCGATTCAATTGATTATTTACTATATCCCATACCGTTTTTGATCTGTTTTCACTGTGTTTTATTTGATATTCATAGTATTTAATTTTAGCTAGATTCAATATTTTTTTATAAATGGTTTTATATTTTTTGTAATATATTTTAATAAATATGCTGTTATAAAAATGTAATGTCATTTGATAGAGGATTTTTAGATTATGTCGAGATATTGTTAGACCCTGTGTTATCCAGGAACATTTAGTATTTGCTTTATGTTTTACAGTGATTTTTCTTAAAGGAAAGTACTTTTGAAATAGCTTGTTGAATTTATTTATAAATAAGTCATACATAACATTTACGGAACTCGATGTTATTTCATCTTCCCAGCTAACCATTGCAAGTTGTTCGTTGAAGATGCTTATAGTTGGGTCTTTGAAAATTCGTTTATATTTAATTATTTTTTGGGGATTGTTTAATTCACATTTTATTGTGATTAGTTGTGCTGCGTGATCTGAGATTCCACTAGCTATAACCTTTGTATCATATTTTAGGTGTGTGTTTGTAAATATATTGTCTATTTGTGATGCTGTGTTGTAATGACTATCAAATCTAGTTGGGGTAGTTATTGTTGACTTGAGTTCAAATGAATCTAACATATTCATTAGCTTATCCTTTTTAGAAGAGTCTTTGAGGAAGTCTATATTGAAATCCCCTAATATAACTACATCTTTGTTTTCTTTAACTATTTGTATTAGCATGGTCTCAAGTGTTTCTAGGAAGATATTGATGTTTCCATCTGGCGTGCGATACAGTGTAACGATTATTATATTTTTTAAATTGTTTTTAAGTTTTAATTCTATTCCAGTTATTTCTATGTCTTTTTCACAACTCAATGTTGATATATTATTTTTTACTTTTACATCCTGCAATTTATCTCGATTTACAAATATTGCAACTCCCCCATGTCCTAGGATAGACCTACTGTATGCCGAGACTACGATGAATTTTTCTAAGTTTACCTGGCAAATATCATTTTCTTTTTGCCAGTGTTCAGTTACACATATAATATCCACTTCCACCAATCCGGTTTCTTCTACTTCATATACTAATGCTTCTAGATCTGTTATTTTGTTTGTAATGCACTGCACGTTTTGGTGTAGAATGTTTATGTTGTTTCTAACTGCCTTTTTCCCAGGTATAGGTATGGGTTTGTGTGTCTGAATATTGGTAGTTGAGGATTTTTTTGATTGTGGGTGTAGATCTAGTTGGTTTTGTAGGCCTAGGCCTTTTGGTATATTTAATGAAATTGTTTGTTTATCATTTAAATTGGGCAATTGACTTGTTTCTATTTTGGGATTGAAAATCCGAGGCATGCTTGAGTTAGTGAGCTGTTGGGCACTGTTTATAATATGTTTAGTGAGGCCACTGTTCAGGGAGAAATTTTGTGATTTATTTGATTTGATAGAATTTGTATCTGATAAGTTTAGATCGTTTGTTTCTATGGTCTGGGTCTTGATTTTGGTTGGGTGGGGATCCGAAAAGGAATGCATTTAGGCCTATGCAATGATTTTGTTGTTCTATTTGGTTGCATACGGATAGGCTGATGGCTTCTATACTTAGCAACTCTGCTGTTTGGTGGTGGAGGTCTTGATGTGTTCTTCTCCTCCTTTTGTGGTGACGAGAGAGCCGGTTCTTGAGACATTGTGACGTCTAGAGACATCGTGGGACCCGGAACCAGGTTCGTTGTGGCATCTGTGATTTGAGATGTCGTAGTCGATGTAAATGTGAACGATGTGTCAACTGCGTCTTTAGGTATCATACCAGTTGTAGTATCATGAGACTTCGTCATGTATTGAGATGTCGTTGCACCCGGGACTAGGCTCTCCGTGACATTTGTGATTTGAGATGCGGTCCTATTTACTGAGTATGCTGCGACAACTGGGTCTGTAAGTATCGTAGTTTGATCTTGAGGCATTGTCGTGTGTGGAGATGTCGTCGTACACGGGACTAGGCTTGTTGTGGCATTTGCGATTTGAGATGTCGTGGTCATTGTGACTGGGTACGCTGCAACAACTGCTTCTTTAGGTATCGTATTAGTCGGATCTTGAGGCTTTGTCCTATGCGGAGATGTCGTCGCACTCGGGACTAGGCTCATTTTGGCATTTGTGATTTGAGATGTCATGATCGTTTCGACTAGGAACGTTATGTCAACTGCATTTTTAGGTAAGGTATCAGCAATTCGTAGGACTACCGGAACCTTGTTTTGGGACATGATAGACGGTGATGGGATATTCCCTGCTTGGCTGTTGACAACGTCATACGTTTCACAAAGGTTTATTTTCCTAGGTATAATGCTGGGAGTTGGATCTTCATTGCATTCGTTCCTGTCTAGCAGTTTGTCATCTATGGAGGTATGTGGGTGTGTTTGATATAAAGCTATGGCTTCTTTTCTTTCACATATCTCATTTGCTATCAAATTGGCTATTTTCACTTTCCCGCTCAGGTTTAGGTGCTGCCCTTGTTTGGTGAAGTGTTTCCTTTCAAGATTTTTTACAGAAATCACCGAGACCCCTAAAGTATTTCTCAGGAGGTACTGGATTGAACTATTTATTTTATCTATCTTATTATTTATTTCGGTTAGTTTCTTGTTATCAGTATTATCATATCTGTTAAATACTTCTAAGACAATTATTTTTGGGCGGCATTTGTACTGGTTGTGTCTGAGTGTTCGAAGTGCATTTCTAATGTTGTTTCTGTCTCCCTCTATATCATTTGATCCAGCTATAATAAGTATGGTGTCATTTACTGAGAGTTTTACCATTTCATTTTCAAATCCTTGCATTACTTGGAGGGCACCTGCCCCTGGCTTGATCATGGCATCGATTTTAACCTTGTTGCTAGTCCTTTTATCAGTTTCCAATTCCTTCGTAATGAGGGAGGACAGGAACCTGCCATGACTGTCTGCTAGTATTGATAGCTTTCCTTTTGATAATGTTGGTTTAATATTGACCTCAGACCGAGCCACATTTTCAGGAGTAAAGATAGAAATATGCCTAGGCCTTTCTGGTCTTGGGATGATGGACGAGTTTGCTGTCGGTAAAGCAATTGATGGTATGGCATGGCATGTGGCATTTGAGTGGAGAGGAGTAGAGTAATTTAATGTTTCCTCGTGCTGCGCTCTAGTGTTAGCGGAACGTATCTCATTGACAAAGCTATCACCTATCGCATCATATTTTTTCATTTGCGGTACGTCTGCAAGGCGGTGGGTTTCGTTTGTTATTTTTAGGTTATGGTAGTTTAATAGGCTCTTTAGAGCTTCCTTTTGCATTGAGAGTTCAGTTATTATTTCACTTAGCTGGTTTGTGATTCTTTCTTGGAACTCTGTGAAGTTTAAAGCACAGCGGCTTTTTGTAGGTGCTTGTCTGCTAGGTTTCCCGATGCCCGCGTAGCAGCTCTGTAGGTCTAGACGTGTTTCGCCTAGGCCTGTATGGTTCTTGATTGTGTTGTTTACTTGGCATGAAGTAGAGTTCTTAATTTGTACTTTATTCTCGTTATTGTATAGTTGATCGCGCACCGTATTAACACGGATGTTTGATTGTTTATATTTAACTGATATATTTTTGTTGTAAAAAACACGAGAGGTGGGATGGTCTCGCGTGTCGGCCATCTTTCTAGGCTATTTTCCGTTAGTCACCACGCAAATCACATAAAGACTCCCTATTTTCTTCTCAATGAGATCTCCAACAAGATTTATGTATCCTTACCTTCGTGGTATTTCACTTAGTATTCTTCTACAACTAATATCACTTAATATGAAAACTGCGCCTCGATGATCATTGTTAAACATTAATTTATTAGCTGAGAAGTAAAAAGCGTCATCCATAAAACATAAACTTGACAACAATTAGAGAGAAGAGAAGTTAGGTGACATGATGGGAAGGACACGGCTGAGATGGTTTGGGCATATGAAACGAATGACGAAAGAGAGGATGCCCAGGAGAATGTATGAGAAAAGGATTGATTCAATGCTCCACACAAGGACTGGGACTACGAGTCGACCACTCCAGTTGGACAAACAGTAGCAGAATTGGTCGACTCGAACGCACTCTTCCTACTCGAGGACCCGGACAGGGACAACAGGGCCACTTTCCTATCCAACTCCGGATACACTTCCCGACCAGATCTTGCCATGGCCCACTTATCAATTGCGGATGAACTGAAACAAGAAAATCTCGATTGCCCCTCAGGTCTGGGTCATAAGGTGATCAAAATCTGCGCCATCAAGAGCAACATAAAAAATGAGCAGTATCCGTACCTGAGGTGGAACTTCCGAACGGCCAAATGGAATGACTTCACAAAAACCATGGAAAATGTGGCCTCCACCACCCAACTCTCGGGCAACCCACATCGAGATACAAAACTGTTGGAGGAGAAAATACTGGAAGCTGCACGCAAACACATTCCCAGAGGCTCCCGCAAAAACTACAAACCCTTTTGGAGCAGAAGGCTTGAAAATCTGAGGATAAAGCGCAACAAATGTAGACAAGATGCAGAACAGCAAAAGACCCCAACCAGCAAAGAAAAGCTTCTTGAAGCTCAAAACGCCCTCACCAAAAACATCAACGAGGAAAAAGAGCAGAAATTAGAAATTTTCTGTTCAATCTGGACTACAGAAAAGACTCCTACAAAGCTCACATCTACACTTCCAACTTATGTGGGAAAAAAGCAAAGCTAGAAGAAGAAAACGCTCCTCTTCTCTATAAAGGAAATACAGTGGAACTTTGAATTTACGAATTTAACTAGAGGCAAAAAAAATACATAAAGTCAAGGTATTCGTAAATTCAAAAAACCTTCAAAATTGCCGCCTACTGTACCAACAAAGTGACAACATCAACTTCAGTGCTTCAAACTACTCCTAGGTAGCGCCTATGCTGGATTATGAGCATGGAAGGCTGCAGAGTGCAGGAAGTGAGTTTGTTTGCTTATAGGTGGCATCGGATGGTAAGACATCATTAACTCGGCGCTCGCTTCGTGTTGTGCAATCGCAAGCAGGAGTAACATCAAGCACCGATTACGAAATTGTTTATGTGACACATCTGCGTAGTGTAATTGATATCGGATCGTAGGCAGCTCAAGGTCAATTGCCTCGTCGCTATCTCAGTGCCAGCCCCTCCACCCCCTCCCACCCACCGCCATGCCGAACTTACAAAATCAGTTCATTCATTAGTGCTCGCGCCCGCCCGCTATGTATTTTATCTCCGAATGCTGTCAGTGTCACGTAATAAATATTGGACACTTAAATAACGCCGCTGAATCTTTAAAACACGCTGAAATCGAACTTCACAGAGACAAGACTTCCGCGAAGAACGACCTTTACCTTCACAAAGACGAATGTAGTGTAGCCAGCATTGTTTACGCAACATCACGTTGGCCGGCCTCGCGCGGGAAGGGGAGGGGTAATTATGCTGTGTATTATTCTGTTCTGTGAAATAAATCGCACGAGCGGCAAAAAACATATAGAGCAGATGGAAATTGCATCAAATCTTCAAAACGTAAAAATAAGCTACAAACAACATTTAATAACTTATCTCAATTCAATGTGCACCCGCCAAGTTTATTACGTAGTAAATAAATTGCAGAAAACCCTATGGATTGTACCCGCATCGTCTGTTTTCTCGCCATGATCGCTATATTTGAAAAGTTTTTGCAAAAGTCCCATTTACCCAATGCTAAAAATTCCCGCATCCACTGTTCTATTTCCTTCCAGCAAGCGCGATCTTTTGTGAAGCTGTGTGTCAGGTTCACTTCCCCACCCCACCCCGCCAGCCGGCAGCTGCCGCCTACGAGACCAGTTACCCTTCCCCTCCCACTCACGCTGCCAGTGGCACGGCTCTCGCTCTCCTCTCTCGGCCTGCCAGCTCTCACACACACACACACATTCTCTCTCAGCAGTGCCATGTTTTTCTTACGCGATAATAATTGCAAGATCATTGTTTTTAATCAATGAATGATGCTGTCAATACAACACTTGTTAAACTGAGGCTGGCCACTCAACTCAAGACTGCAGTCGATTTCGTCACATACAATAAAATGATCACATGTCATAGAATCATGTGCTTGATTCCTCAATCAATTGATTCATAAGCTCACTCATTCAAGCTCGTCGGGAAAAGAGGCCGGTAGTGGAGTGGGTAGGCCAGGTCAAGTATCGGGTTGCGTTTGTCGGCAGTGCTGAAATACTATGATCGTATGGGGAGGGAGGGGGGCGAACGGTGATCTACTCGACCTTCTCACATTGCCAGACTGCTGCTAATGAGGGGGGAGGAAAGGGACTGCATTATTACTAGGGACCAAATTAAGTGGTAAATAAAGTTGGGAGAATTCGTCATATAAAAAGTATAAAAAGGAGTATATTATTTCGTCATCAAACATAAAAGTGCAACATTTTCGCTATTTAAAAGCGGTAAATAAAAATAAAAATTTACACGTTGAAAAAGGTAAAATTCAAATTTTATTTATTGTATAAAATTACATAAATTCATAGGCCTACGGCTAATAGATTTTCAGTACTTTAACCATGCTTTTACGTTCATTTTGAATTATTTTCAAAAGACATACTTAGCTAGGCCTAGGCCGAGGGCCTACTAGATAGCTTTGGAAAACTAAGCTAGGCCTAGATGAGAAAACTTGGCTAGGCCTAGCCTAGGCCCAGCCTAAACCTATTTGTAGGCCTACCTAGGCCCAGTTTAGTATGGATGCACTTGCCTGGTCCTAGGTTAGATGGCGTTATAAAAACTTGCTAGCCCTAGGCCTAGGCCTATTCTGTGCAGTTAGGTTAGGGTAGGCGACGATCTTTTTTATTCTGTCAAAAACAAAGAAACCTTCCTTCTCATACTCATCGGCACGTGTAAATATAGTGACGAATTTTGGCATCGTGCACGAAAGAATTGAGCAGAAATAAATGTGCAAAACGTGCAAAACGGCCGTGAACAACACGGGAAGAAGCAGGAAGAAGTTAGGCTAAACATGGGCTAAACACTGTCTTGCGTCAGGCCTTCCACCGCCATAAAAATTTACATCATTTACGTCGAAGACCAGAAAAGTAGCTACACTGCCTTGTAAGTTTCTGTCACAGGACCGCCATGAAAATGTACATCAATTACGTCGAAGACCAGAAAAGTGAGGACCCACTATAAGCACGTTTTTCGACGGTTGGCAGCAATGCAAATTAAATACTTGCTACTGAGGTTAGCCAACTTCGAAATAGCAAAATCGAGCGATTTATGGATTTTCTCGTATTTTCGATGACAGCTAGGCCTAGACCTACTAAGAAATTGCCGTTTTGGATAAAGTTGAGTTTTATATTGATTTTCGCTACTTAAATTCGCGTTTTTGATGAGAATCATCATAATTCGCGGTAAAACGAGGAAATAATCTAAATTCGCAAAAATTCGCGAGCGTTAAACTAACCTTAAAAGCACCAGTGATCAAACCTAGTTGAAATTTTTACTTTATATGATGAATTACCAATTTTCGTGAATAAACCGTTCGCGAAAAGTGATGGTCCCTAATTATTACCCATGCGGTCGGCGGCATGTGTTGAGCTGTCAAAGCGGGCGGCACTTGGACCAGTAAATAACAACCTCCCTCGTTCCCCACAGCATTCGGCAGCATAGATACGTAAATTCGAGGCCATATATTATGACTCGGGACTTAAAATACGATACGTAAAGTCACGTAATACAAAGGTACAAGGTACGTTAGTTCAACAAGGAAAATTTAACATTGTCCTTATGGGAAAATTTTTGGGACCAACAAAAAACTTTACACAATCAAGGAATTCGGTGATTCAAGGTACGTAAATTTAAAGTTCCACTGTATGGCAGTGACTAACAAAGAAAAGGCCGACGTCCTGTGCAGACACTTTACCACCATAAGCTGCCCTCAAAGAAAGAAGCCAAAAAAGTTGCCAAAATTCAAGTACAAGAACATGCCAAACAACACATACAATCGGTCTTTCACCTCCCAGGAGCTCGATTATGCAATCATCAAACTAGACAACAAAAAAGCGCCTGGACCTGACAAGATTCATGCTGAATTCCTAAAAAACTTGGGACCTAAGACGCGAAAACTTGTCCTCGACCTCATTAACAGTTCCTGGACCAGCGAAGTCCCACCAAGCTGGAAAATTGCCTACATCACGCCAATTCTGAAGCCTGAGAAAGACGCCTCTGACCCTGCCAGCTACCGTCCAATTGCCCTCACAAGCGCCCTTGCAAAGACAGCTGAAAAAATAGTCAATGCACGCTTGGAGTATTACCTTGAAAGCAACTACATCATCGCCGAAGACCAGGCAGGCTTTCGACAACACCGAGGTACCACAGACCAAGTCCCCTACTTTGCGCAGACAGTCAAAGAGAGTTTCAGCAAAGGTGAAAGCACACTGGCTGTCTCCATCGACCTTTCTGGAGCTTTCGACTCCACCGACCGGTCATGGGCAGTCAAGCAGATGATCAAAGATGAAGTACCAAATAACATTCTCAGATGGCTCCATCCATGACTTCATTAACAAGAGGCGTATCAAGGTGGTCCACAAAGGCGCCCACAGCAAAACACGTAAGACGCGAGCCGGAGTGGCTCAAGGCACAATCACTGCACCGACCGTCTTCAAAATTGCAATCAATGGACTCATCAAACTATTGAATCGCATACCTGGGCTTGTCGTCAAAGTTTTTGCCAACGACTTTGTCATCATCTTCACAGGAAAATGCCCAGTAAGACTGGAACAAAAAATGGGCCACGCTATGACGATAGCTGCAGGTTGGATCAAAGTGCACGGCTTTAAGATAAACTGCAGCAAAACCATCTGCACCTACTTCACGATGAGTCACAATCCCTTCAAGTTCAACATCACTCTTGATGGCAAACAGATTAAACAGACAGATGAGATGAAGTACCTCGGCGTAACCTTCGACAAAAAAATGACCGGCAAGATCCACTTTGAAAAGGCAGCAGAGAAGGGTAAAAAACGACTACGACTCCTTCAAAGGGTAGCCGGTGTGTCCTGGGGTGCAAAACTAGACACTCTAGCGCTGTCGTACAAAACATACATCAGACCAGCCATTGAGTACAGCACCAAAGTCTTCTCCGCCGCCGCCGCAACGCTTGCCAGCCATGTCGACAGAGTCCAAAATCGAGCCCTTCGCCTGATCACGGGAGTAGTGAAAACCACCCCAATTATCACCATGGAGTGGTTCAGCCAAATTGAGCCTCTACAGCTAAGAAGAGAGCAGCGTGCTGCCCAACTGCACGAAAAACTGGCGTGCCTAACCCCCGACAAATGGCTCAACTACCCAACCTCAAAAGTCAAGGCGCACACTAACTTTGCTGAAACAGTCCACCAACTGAAGAGTAAAAACTGTCCTATCCTCCTAGAAGCACCACGTGCACCACTTGACGTACCACTCCCAGAGCTTCTGCCGGACAAGTCCAAAGTGACCAAGCCAACCCTGCCATTTTTGCTTCGACATTGATGTCGAATCGAATAATCAATGTCAAGTCCCAATCCTAATAGATAGCATGTGTCTGTATAGCCATATATCTTACTTCAATGTCTTTGGGGTCCGTGATATCTGGCTCCAGGAACAGTTGGCGAGCCTGCTTATACACCCAGTTCTCAGGAGGGGGATACTTCTCGGTATCCAGGGTCTCCAGAATGGCCTCCAGACTGTGATGGGTCCGGATGAGGTCCATTGCGCGCTTCGGTCCGATCCCCCGGATTGAGTCACAGTAGTCACACCCGAGCATTATACACAGGTCAATAAACTGCAACATGTTCAAGGCATATTCTCACATCGAGTTGTCGCTTACATAATGTTAAACCTAAATTTATTTGGGATTTTTTTTTAAAAATTAAATCAGTCAATATTTAGGCCTAAACATGGTAGGACCATTATTGTTAGAATTTTAAAGTGTGTGACATTACCACCGTGACGTAGCTGGATGCCTACTGAGCTTTGCTACCGACCGACTCGACTGAATGCGACCGCTTCACTGCCCCCCCATTCCATACCATCGGGCCTGACGATGCGTTGTTGTGTCGCAACATATTTCTTTAGTAGGAATTAAAACATCCCAACTGCCAAGGGACAAACTTGTCTGTCTTCTGTTGTCTAACTACGTAGGCCTTGTGTGAGTATATGATATGTTGTTTATTGCCTTAGATAAATAAATACTTGTAGATATTTAATTAGACTTTGACATTTGAGCCTGTATAGGCTAATTATGATATTACATAATACTATAAATATGTACTATATTTTAACATACATACAGGTACACATCTATTTACAGTACATTTTTAAAGATACATTTAACATAAGACTTACAAATATGAAGTTGATATAAAATTACTAAACGATCCATTTTCATATTCAAGTCCACAGAAAATTAATATTCGTAACATTAGTTTTTTGTAATTGAACCAGTATTAGTTACTTATTTCACATTCACATACATATACTTATACATTGGTCCATAGGTACCTCCAATTGCAAAAAAAAAGAAAAAAAAATTAATTAGTAATTAATAAATTGAACAATGTTAGAACTGAAGGCCCTAATTTGCATTGTTCTGGCTATTGTTAGGCTTTCAGACCCATTTTTCTTCAAAATAGATTTTTAAGGAGTAGTATGCTTTGCTTAATAGGAAATTTTTCACTGATTCTTTGAATTTGTTGATTGCAGTAATTTGTTTTATTTTGTTAGGGAGTTTGTTATATAGTTTAGTTTTGAAATAGTTTGAGTTTACTTGGGATAGTTTGCTACTGTGTTGTTCTAAGTGAATGTTGTTTTCCTGTCGTGTATGGTGAGAATGTATTTCGTTATTTTTACTTAAATGTTGAATATTTTGTTTTACAATCACCACTGATTGAAATATATATAAGCTGTAGAGAGTAAGAATTTTAAGATTTTTGAATAATGGTTGACAGTGTGTTCTTGGGTGTGATTTTAATATGGTTCTGATAGCGCGTTTTTGAATTTTAAATATTTTTTCACGATGGGTAGAGTGGCCCCAGAATTCAACCCCATATCTTAGATTACTTTCGAAAAGTGCAAAATATACTAATTTGGCTGTTTCTATATTGGTAGCATTCCTTATTAGCCTTATCGAGTAGCAGGCAGAACTTAGTTTTCCGGCTAGAAATGTTGTATGTTTGTGCCACATTAGACATTCATCCATGTGGATACCCAAAAAATTAATGTCATCTACCCTTGAAATCCTTGTGCATGTACTATTGCATTCTTGTATTAGTAGTTCATTTATTGGTTGTAGAGATCTGCTTTTTTGAGTTGAATGAAATTGAATAAATTTTGTTTTTGACGAGTTTGAGACTAATTTATTACTTTTAAACCAGTTTGTACAAGCTATTGATTTCTCTTTTGCTAGAGTTATTAGCGTCTCTGAGTTTGAGGCTGTAACTAGTGATGTCGCATCATCGGCAAATAGTTCAATGTCCTCTATGCAAAAAGGGAAGTCGTTTATGAATATGTTGAAGAAAAGGGGACTTACTACTGATCCTTGTGGGACTCCACAACTGTTAAGCATTTTTTTAGAGGTGGTTTTTATTTTATTTCCTCTTGCATGAATGAATGCTTGCTTTATTTCTATTTAAAATTGTAGGCATACAAACTACAAAGAGTTGCATACTGGTACAGTTTTTTGATCCTTTAGATAGTATTATCTGCAATCAGGGTATATGGAAAATCAGGGTAGTATAGGCCCTTATAATATCAATATTTACACATTTTATAAATTTGGCTAATATAAAGCTAGTTCAAGTATCATTAAGTATATACATGAGGCTTTTAGAGTCTTGGTTCAGGTGCTTGATACAAATTATGTGTACAAAGTAAAGTAAAAGTAAAATAAGTAGGTAAGTACATGACTATTAAACAATTGAATAGGTGACAATAAGACATAGTTATAACGGTTATACTTATAACGTAAATATTTCATATTTGGGAGGAAATGTATCCAAGGGATATTCAAATATGACTGATCCAGCATTCACTTTTTACTGAGTAAACCTTAGGTAAATCCTTCAGTGAAGCTTGTTGATGGAAGGAATCAACTCGAAAATCTTTCAAATATGTGTCTCACCTGAACTAATCACCATCATTGCAAATTACTGAACCCTTTAATTTAACTACCTTCATTGAGTTAAAGAGTTTTATTATTTTGATCATTTGTGGAATAAAGCAGACTAACTAGCTGCATAGTCTATACTGAAAAAGTAGAATCCCGATTACAATCCATGCCTACAATATTATTGTTTCATGTTCTTTCTTTTTTTTCTTTCTTGTGCAAAGTTTGCCTCTTTAGCCATTCTTCTGTCTTGCTATCCAATATAAGACTGCCTCCTTTTCTATCCTGCTCAGTTCATCGGGCAGGGAGTCAATGTCACTCTTGAGGGCGGCGCATCTAAAGAGATGCGCTCTGTCTTGGTCTTCTAAATTACAAAGTTTACAGGTGGCCGGTTTGTTGGTAATATTAAAACGGTGCAGGTGGTGTTGCAAGACGTCGTGACCGGTTGCAAGCCGGAAATGGGCGGTGGCCGTCTTTCTCGACCAGTCTTTGTCTGGCCCTTTCTTGATCTCGGTCCACCAGTTCTTTAGTCGTGAAGTCCCTTCTGTGGTGTTCATAAAGATCTTTTTTGTGGTTGATTTGATCTAAAATCTAAAATCTAAATACTCACTGTAGGCCTATATTCATAAACCTTGAGGCCTATGCCACTAGTATTATTTAGGTTTGTCAAACGATTAAATTATTATAATCGATAATCGAATTCACTTTCACCTCCATAATCGATTATTAATCGATTTTAATCGTTTTGTACAATGTCAGTATAGTAGCAAGTTTCTTTCAAACTTCGGTCTGGTTTCGGTTAGTTTGAATCGTCCGCGCATGGCACGAGTTCGCATCGGCGCCGTGGCGGGGACATGAGCACGCACAACAATCTCGAAGAAGACAGTCGGGAGCATAATCAAGAGGAAGTGGAGGGGTAGATAAAGCATACGAGATGAAATTGGCATCAATGCGGTGATCAAATTCAATTGTTTGATGCCATGTTGTCGAAAACTCTTGGCCTAGGCCGAAACACAACACCAGAGCAATCACTTTTGTCACACTCAAGACGCCATGTTACGTAAAGGTGCAATTACTGCTCGGCGTTTCAGGCGCGTTGAGTGCGTTTACTGCTGTGTTTATTGACTGCCGGGCCAACTACGCCGCGTGGAACGCTTGAACAAAATGCAGCTTTAACTCCGCCCACTCCTTCCGACCTTGCACGGCCAGCGCATGCGCACATGATGGATGACAAGGCAAGGCTGGTACGAACGATGTATTTTGCGACGTCGCTTCAATCAAATGTGGATCGGGAACAATCTCGCGTGCTAGAAATTGATGGAAACGTATCTCACGGGCGAGCAAGACATTAAATCGGAGGTTATCACGGCGTATTTGGCGGGAAAACGTAACGTACGGGAACGTTTCTCGCGAGTAATAGGCGGCGGATATTGAAAAATAAATTTAAAAAAGCGCAAAAATTTAAAATCGATTTTTTTGTAAAAAATCGATAAATCGTTTTCGATTAATAATCGATTAATCGAATCGATTTAATCGTAATCGTTGACACCCCTAGTATTATTACACTTTAAGCAAGAATTAATATAAAGTAAATGCCCAACTTTGGAATTTACTTCAAATCAAGCATGTACTTTAACTAGACAATATTTTATTTAGCGTATTGTCCGATATAGGCGATGTTTTTTTCCGAAAATACAATCCAAAAACAGCATCGCGTTATTTCCGCGCGCTTGCATTTGAAATGCGCCTGAACATAGGCCACGCCCTATACACTCCGCGCATCGTCTGGCGCTTCGCCCGCCCCACTCGATGCCACTGAACTCGGCCGAACCTTGGGAAATGTTGCCCTGTCGTCAAACCTTGGCCAGGCGAATCAACATCATGACCAATAGCTTGACTCAAGCCATAGTATTTTGTGGTCGTTGTGGTACTGTTGTCTATCTCGTTGCCAAACGGTCTACGTAATGCGAACCTTGAGGGATGGCACATGAGGATGACAATGGCAAGTACGAACATGAAGTGCGACGCGTCAACAAAGGTTCTTGGCTTACAATCGCAGTGGATTGCGAGGACTCACGGCTAGCCCACGACATAACATGAGCAGGAATCAGCTGGGAACTGTGGTTGCGGAGTTGGCGGCCTACTTTAAAAATACTAGCCAAATTTAAAATGTTTTGTTGAAGTTTTCATTACATTAATTCTTATTTTTCTTTTTTCTTAAAGATTTGAAAAATTGGGTTTTTATCGAGGTCTTTAATGACAATAGTAGGTAATGTAATCTTCTTTGGTATAATTGTGCCGTCTATTGCGGCTGGCTTAGTGGCTTTACCTCAGATGCAACTCAGAACCCAACAATATCGTTCACAATTAGACATTATCTTGGGACGGAAACTTCGCCGCGCTGTGTAGTTTTAACGCAAGCGCCACGCCCACCTCCAGAGCGACCTCATATGAGCGTTTTGCCGCTTCTCCGCTTGGAGCATGTCGTTTCTTTTTAAAGGCGAATTGGAGAAAATTTAACATGACAAGACCAAAAACTTGCATGGCAAATATAATTTTAACAATTATGTATAGGTCTCCAGGTATAATAGGCCTATACTCTATAGCCTACCATATATTTTTGTCTTGATTGGCTTACCTGATCACGAGTCAGCTCCAGTCCTTCCAAAACCTTGTCTAGATGGAACTCTTGGATGGGCATCTTCCGCGCCTCACTGAAGGTCATGTGACGTAGGAGAACGGTGGAGCCAAACGTCAACGCATCCATGTCTTCGGTTGCCGTGGCGAATACCTTCCCGGACTTCACAAGTGCTGCACACTGTGCCTCCGCCTCGCAAGGTGCCTGAGGAAGGGTGAAAACTATTACCGACAACATTGATGCAATCTCACCCACTCCATGGCCACAATAATACAATACCACGGTATATAAGTAAAACAAAGACAATCAATGAAGATTGTGTTGCCTGATTAATACGACAATATCAATATCATAGCATCTATTTTTGGCCACCTTTAAAGCTTGTATATAAAGTTTTTAATATTTTTATTTTGAAATTATGTCATCAAGGTTAAATTAATATTGATTAAAAATGTGTTTCAAATAATAGATGTAGGCTACTTTATATCAAATGAAGTTCGACTGGAAAACCATAATAATAATAATCATCATAACTCAGTTCCAACTAGTATGTCGGGTTGAGTGGTGATTTTCCACCATTATCTAGGGCATGAAAATGTAGATACTAAGCTTGCCAGACTCAGTGTTTCTTCCACATCATCTAACTCCTTCCTCTCCACCAATTTACTCCACTGTCTTCTGTCCTCCCACAGCTTTACTCTTGCCAAAACTTTACTCTTTACAAAACCATAAAGTGAAAAAAATAGCGCTTTGTAGCATCTATTCACAAAACACGATTTTCAAGTATCTCTACCCATTATGCATGGTTTTGTATACCTACTCTACAAAACATAGTCTAATTTAATATATGTTACAATATATTACGTAGGCCTATGGCTATAAAAAGAACATTGAACCTACTGTATGTACTGATAGGCCTATACGCGTTTCCAAGCAAAGATAGATGGCAGCACTAAAACGCAACATGTCGGACCGATCGGTAGAGGTAGTGAAAAACGGTGATAACGAAATTCGCAAATTTTTTTAAATGTCCTTTTTAGTGCCTAAAATGTAATACGTGTATTGTCGACGAATTACCTACATCATTTAGAGATGGAAAAAACACATTTTGAAATCGCGAAATTCGCGAAATCTCGTGTAGGGTCACCCGGGGGAAGTGTGATAACATTTGGAGAGTTCGACTTTGTAATGCAGATATCTGCTTGGGGTTTTGTACGAATTGTCTCAAAATTTCAGGATTGACCAGTTGATGTGTTTTGTAATCAGTAAAAAAAATTACATCAGCCAAGCCCTCGAATCATATGTAAAAAAAATATACCTATAGCGCAAAATAACGAACAAAATTGTATGAAACTGGTCAAAACGCAAATTAACTCGCGAAATTGAACCGTTTAGAGTGCAAAATGTAAGGGATGGTGGAGGTGCCGGTCCAGACGGAATATTACGCGTGCGGTAGGCGGTACAGTCATCCAACAGTCAACGCAACGCGCGCGTCACGGGCTTCACGGAAATAGACCGCGGAAATAACGGCGCGTATATGGCTCCGCGGAAATAGTCCACCAAAATAACAGTGCATACAAATATTTATTTTTTTGTTGGGAATTGACTCTGAATCGATTTTTAGGTCACAATGATCGATTCTAGCTTTTTGTTCGATGTCATCCCTAACTTAAGGGGCTCCGTTTTTTTTTTTTTTTGGATTTTTGGATTTTTTCGAAACGTTTTTGACAATTTTTTCGAAATCGCGAAAAACGTGAAATTTGGGTTTTTAAAAACGAAATTTGCATTTTTATATCACCATTTTTCATTACCTCTACCGATCGGTGATAGAGGCGAGCTGCTTACGGCGAGCGCTGTATATTCAGTTAGGTTCAACTTGATTTTTCTTACATTTCTGATCATTTGCGAAAACATTGTTGATTATGTCATATCGTCCACGTATTTCATTAGTAAAATTCGTAAGTTTTGGGGATCGGCTTTCTTAAAAACGGGAATTTAATGGCATTTTAAATTACAACAAATAGGCCTAATTGAGATTATTTGATGATATTAGCTCGAAAAGAACAAACCACACTGTTAAACTATTTAATACAGAAACAAGTGTATCAAATAATGTTGAATGATGACGATCAATGATATTTTGTCAAGAAAATGTTGCCCAACAATACTAATAATTTGAATAATTTACTTGATATCCAAAAATCAAAAGAACTTCTAGCAAATTATAGCCCTACACTTGTTTTGCACGTTTTCTACATCGTTTAACAATGTAAACGCAATTGGAGTAGGCCTATATATATTTATCTAGGCCTACTACCTATACATTTAGGGCTACTGTTTTTTTTAATATACATTTTATTAAAAGTAGGCCTATTGAATAGCTGATGGCCTATTTTTATTATTGTTTTGTATGTCAATAATGGCATGACGCGTCATTCTGCAGACAGCTTTAAAATCTTGTATGTCGTATCATTATACTTATTCTATTGTTATAATATAAATCGTATTTATTACGATATTATAAAAAATTATGTAATAAATGAATAATGACGGTAAACGGTATATATGTAGGCCTACATTAATTATATAAGGTATAAAAGGAGTTGTGACTTGTGCATAAGCCCTAATACAATTATTGTTATTTTTGTTATTGTTTTGTTATTATTATTATGACTTTATTTATATTAAATTATCATAATAAAACTAAAGAAGTATACCTCAATTAAAAGTGCCATAAGAAGCGAGCAATACTGTATGTGTGTGTTTACTGTGAGTTGTGAACATTCTTGGCGGTTTGAATTTGATTTAATATTTATCGTACCCTGTTAGCCTATATTTAGTATATAGCCTATAAATACCAATGATTTATTATGATTTTACAATTAGAGAATTGTAATATGGATACAAATGCCATCCTCGGTGTCTCATGGGTGCATGCGCAGGTCTGAATATATAGTAATATTATTCTGGTGGACATGGTCTCGAATCCCGCATATTGGAGAGCGATTTTATCATTTTGGTGCACCCCCATGCTTTTGATTATCATCAATTAACAACATTTTGGGAGAGCAACGACAATGTACCTGTGATTGAACATATTTATAAGTGACAAACACGGAATGACATGTGTTCTTCAGGTAAGCACATAGCGCGCTCCTCCGCCTATCACTGATCGGACAGTTGCATTTTTCGCCACCAGGTAGCAACCCCTTTGCTTGGAAATGCGTATATTGGTAGTAAGTTCAACTTTACCTCCACGTATGGCACACCCATGAGCCGCAGCAGCTGCTTGCACTCTGCCGTATGTTGCTTGGTAACTTTAACAAGCCGGCGGTTGAACTTGTCCATACCGGCTGTGTCGCCTGCCTCGGTTGCCTTTGCCAGCTCTTGTTGGGCCACCTCACGACGTTCGGCTCGTTTCCCAAGTTCGCCACTCTTCAGGTTGGGCGGAGCTCCGTCAAACACGTACACCGGCTTGATCCCATGTTCGATTAGTCTGATGGTGCGGTAGAACGTGCCCATCAAGTGGCTGCAACAAAACAATGGCTGTTATCACCAGTATTTGTTTTAATATTTATTTAATATTTATTTTATTTAACATGATAAATAAATAAAATAAATAAATAAATTGTAATTAGAGTCTAGGCTTCCAACTCAAGTTATATAGATAGTAACTGATTTTCAGTGGGGAACAGTAAATCAAAGCGACTAAGCCAACCCTGTAGGCCCCGACGCAATCGACGAGCGAGCGATAACCATATTATTATAACATAGGCCCTACTAGGAAAACGCTTAAGTCCCGCCGCGTTGTTGGATGAGCATATATGGTGCATTGAGCTGCCATGTGTTACGCGGATTTTCTGTTGTTCTGTGAAAAAATCATTAGTACTTAGTCGAAGATTTATTTTAATTAAATTAAATTTAAAAAAAATTAACTTAATGTTTTTAGTTAAATTAAATTAACTAAAAATTAACTTAATTTTTTAATTAATCGTAATTTAAAAAAAAGAAAAAATCGTTAAATTGCGATTTTCATAAGAAATAATTTTTCGATTACGCTCAAATTTCACATGAATATCTTAATTCATAAAATTAAGGTTCTGTGAAAAAATCATTACAATCGGATAAAGCATATAGGTGTTTGTTATAAGTCGAAGAAATTTTTTAGAAATCGAAAAAAATCGTAAAATTGCGTTTTTTAAGAGAAAAAAAATCCCGATTGCGCTCAAAAACGTGGCAGTTCTAAGTTCAGAGATTTCGAAGGCCTCCACAAAATTTCATCGCAATCAGAGTATCGGTTTAGCCGGAATCGTGTTAACAAACAAACAAAAATACAAAAAAAAAAAAACATTCCGGATTTTTTTCTCCAGTGTAGTGAAATGGAATCTTCGCTTCGCTCGCTACGCTCATCCAATTAGGCCTATTATATTATTAAGGGGCAAACTTTTGAAACACAGTAGACTAGCTGTAGGCGAGGTCTAGCCCAGGGTTGCCACTTTCAAGGATTTTTAAGGTGTCTCAAGGATTCCAGGATTTTTGGCACAATTTTAGGATTTTCTACCATGGTTTAAAATACATGAAATCAATGTTATGTTTAATACAGCCTAAACAGCAATCAACAGTGGGAAATAAAAACATCATAAGTATGCCTAGTAAGTAAGCTAAGTAGGTAAAAACTAAAAATAAAGACCCAGTGAGTAGGCCTATAGACACGATGGCAAAAACTTAAATGTTGATAAATAAATAAATAAATAAATAAATAAATTTTATTTAGAGTCTACCCACTCAGTTATATAACTGATTTTCAGTGGGGGACTTTAAATCAAAGCAACCAAGCCAACCCTGCAGGCCCCGACGCAATCGACGAGTAGCGATAACCACCAAAGAGATTTTTAATAGGAAATATAGCAATAAATGGTATGGACAGTGCGAACACCGCGAATCAACGCCAGAATCAACAAGGCCGATTCAGAAACAACTCTGAAATTTATTATGTGCTTCGTGCTAGGACGGCTCCAAAGTCACCGTTTACAAACTCCTAAGACAAGAACTGATGACTTAAGTCCAAATCAGAAGTTAAAAAACTTCTGACTTTGATGGGAATCGAACCCTGGACCTTCTGCATTGGAAGCAGATACGCTAACCACAAGACCAACGAGCCACACATATTCTAAGAATAGGAAGCTTCGCTAACGCTTTGTCAGGCGCGTTGTTGGATGAGCGTAATTGGTGCATTGAGCTGCCATGTGCTATGCAGATTTTCTGTTGTTCTGTGAAAAAATTATTACTAAGTCGATATTTTTGTAAAAAACAAAAATAAATCGTAATTTAAAAAAATGAAAACAATCGTAAAATTGCGATTTTCACGAGAAATAATTTTTCAATTGAGCTCAAATTTTACACGAATGTATTAATTCATAAAATTAAGGTTCTGTGAAAAAATCATTACAATCGTACAAAGCACGTAGGTGTAACAAATCAAAAAAATTCTTTAAAAATTGAACAAAATCGTAAAATTGCGATTTTCATGAGAAATAATATTTCGATTGCGCTAAAAAACGTGGCAGTTCTAAGTTCAGAGATTTCGAAGGCTTCCAGAAAATTTAATCGAAATTGGAGTATCGGTTTAGCCGGAATCGTGTTAACAAACAGACAAAAATACAAAAAAAAACATTCTGGATTTTTTTCTCCAGTGTAGGTAGTGAAATGGAATCTTCACTTCGCTCGCTACGCAACCCTCATCCAAAAAACAGTCATATCATCATTTAGTGAAAAAAAACATTTGCAAAATTTCAGGGTCCGTAGTAATACAATATAAAATTATTGTCATCAAAATGTAAAAATTGAACCCTTATAATATTCTATTCTAGTATTCATAATGGGTGTAGGGTCAAGAATGTCCTGCAAAGTGCAAACCAATCTTTAATAGGCTGCACATCTTAACAGTACTAGGTATCTACATCCATAAACTTTCTTCTATCACACAAGTAAAAAAGAAATGCCAAAAATTTCCCCCTAAACAGTGAAGTACACTCTCATCAAACTAGGAGCGCTTCGAGGTGGTCGCGTGACTCACGACTTTCTTTGTGATTGTGCGTGATCGTGAATAGGTACCGCGAATTTGCATGATAATCTAACGGACATGCATGTATTGTGACACGCATGACCGTGCGTGACACTAAATGATCCAGCGCGGAACGAGCCCTTCCCATCTGCAAGTTCAGGCCACCCTCCTCTTAGCTTGCCTTGAGTCGCACCCTGCGCTGAAATTCAGGCATAAATACATGGACGAGAGAGTAATAAACCAACAATCTCTTGAATTTATTGTCTGCCAATCACTTGTAGGCCTATTTATCTTGTTAATTATTCATTCACTGCTCTCTTAGCATTTAAATTTAGAATATTTAGCATTAATTTTGACAAATTTAGCATTTTGTAGCATCAATTGGTCTCCTTTCCGCCAAAACTTTAAATGCAGGATGTTTCTTACACTTCTAATGGTTAATGATGAATTATAGGAACATTTCAATTCAATATAGTCACATAAAACACTAGAATACATTGCTAAACTAGTTCTCAATAGGCATTAAAAACATTATTTTTAGTAAAATTAGCGTTTTGAACCGTCAAAATTAGCTTTTTGAAGCATCAAAACAAATACCTAAAAAGCTTAAAAACCGCATCTCTAGCCATTATGACAATGCGGACATGACCAGGTTGGTGGTGATCGGATTAGAACTTAGAAGGGTGCATGCTAAATGCTCCTCAAAATACCAACAATTGAGTAATTGCGAGTGCGCGTGATTGCTTCATAATTCCAGTAGTTGAGCGTGAGTGAGTATAGCTACTTGACAAATATTACGTGATCGTGCGCGAGTTAAATAAAAATTATGTTATTTGTGCATGAACAGAAAATGAGTTTACGTGACGCGAGTGCAAAATTTGATTACGCGACCACCTCTACTTCTAACCTACACATAAACAACTGCAACACTAGTAGTATAGTATGAAACAGTAGAGAAATCCACATAATAATAGCATAAAGATGATCAATGCTCTACCTAATGAAATACAAAAATAGAGTCTATTCACACCTTTAAGAGGGACCTTTCAACATACTAGTACCTCATTGAAGGCTGCCATTACAAGGTATCAGAATATATAGGCCTACTATGCTAGTGTAGTATTGAAGAACTTGATTACATGTCTACAACTACTCCATTAAAAGTGTTTATATCTTTAGTTTATAGTTCTATGTCTCTAAATAAATAATGTTCATTCTATATATATGGCTTAGGTGGAAAAACAATCATCATGCTGGATCAGGGCTCGAATTTTAAAATATTTAGCACTCGCCCTCCGGGGGCGAGTGCTCTTGTAAATTTACTAGTCCGAAATTAAAAACTCTAGTCCGTATTCCTACTCCAAACCACTACTAGTAATACTACTATAACTTAAATCCGTAATTTCGTAATAATAATTAATTACGTAATATTTGGCTACCCTTTACTAATGTTTATCTCCTACGTTAGATATCACACAAACACAACAAAACATCGAATTTAGTTGTTGGTCAAAACGTAGCCACGTGTGTTCTGTTAGCCAGCGTTCTTGAAAAAGGCGCACACGATTCTTCTCATATTTTGCATTGTCTGCAGTAGGATTAGGTTTCTGTTTCTTGTTTGGGTTATCAACTCCTTGTTAATACCGCCACATATTTGTTGACCGCGTGTTTTAAACGTAATGTACGCAATTTATGTTACGGCTCACCAAAAAAATCAATCGCCCGGCAGGCGAGTGATTTCCGAAAGTTACTCGCCCGCGCAACAATACACTCGCCTTGGGCGACCGGGCAAGCGTTAAATTCGAGCCCTGTGCTGGATTGAACCTTGCCTTTTTGTTGTTCTTTTACATGTTTCTTATGTATGTAGGCCTACATCACACAACAAATAAAGAACTACTCTACTCTCTAGACTACTTTATGTGTGGCCATTATAGGCTAGTTCCTTCTCTGTCCTACCACCCACCCACCCACACAGTCAGTCAGTCAGTTCATGGGTAAGAAGTAAGAACTATGCCTAGGGCTTACATTTTACATTGCATGAGTCAAGGTTAGGTCTAAGCCGTGGGTCTACCTTACCTGGTTGTCTCGCCATCTACTGATGTCAGCTGGGCACCCTCATTCCGTACAGCGATAAGAAACTGATACAAACTCATCGACGCATCAATTGCTACTTTCCGACCTGAAACATTATAAAAATCACTTTTAATTTATTATCACAATACAATTTACATGCAATACAAAGTTGAGTTTTATTCCAGTAGGTCTATAAGTACAGTTTGTTACATAGATAAGAGAACAGTGTTTATTCCTAATTATAAGGTATTACATGTAGGTAAGTAGGCCTAATTAGATATTACATACATATAAGATTTTTTTTTTACTGCAAGCCCAAAGAGGTCGGGGAGACCTGTGTGTGGGCCACAAAAAGCTTAAGTAGGCCTATGTTTGTTTGTATGGTGGATTAAACAGGTAGGAACATAGGGCTACATGATGCTTAGTGTATAATATAATTAATACGGTAGGCCTAATACATAAATAAAAACATTAGGTAATAAAATAAATAAGAAAGAAAGAATTTAGTTACAATAGGCCCTATAAATATTAATAAGAAATTTAGAATTAGGTCACAATCAGTTCGATCATCATCATCAGCCCAGCCAGTGCAGTGTATTTAAAATCAGCGTGTGCCTAGGCCCATTTATAGGCCTATAAATAATATTGGAAATTTTGTCACTATAACTAGTTACTATAGGCCTATAGGCCTAGTGGTGATGTATGCTGATACAAACAAAACGGAAAAAAAACATAGCGAAGCAAGACAAAATAATGGTGAATTATGATGACATATTTTTAAGCTAATAAAGTGAAATGTAATCCAGATAAAACAAACTGAATACTGATCACAAGCTCATCTACAAAGCGAGACCAACTACTGAACTGCAAAATAATATCAACAAAGTAAACCATTGAAGGATTTTCTTTTGTTGGGGTCATGGTAGACTACTTAATTTCAAAGAACATATAAATAAATAAATAAATAAATAAATAAATAAATAATAAATAAATTGTATTTAGAGTCTACCCACTCAGTTATGTAACTGATTTTCAGTGGGAGACTTTAAATCAAAGCGACCAAGCCAACCCTGTAGGCCCCGACGCAATCGAAGAGTGAGCGATAACCAACCAAAAATCGATATTTTTTAATAGGAAATATAGCAATCAATGGTATGGACAGTGCGAACACCCGCGGATCTACGCCAGAATCAACAAGGCCGATTCAGAACAACTCTGAATTTATTATGTGCTTCGTTGCTAGGACGGCTCCAAAGTCACCGTTTACAATCTCCTAAGACAAGAACTGATGGACTTGAGTCCAAATCACAAGTTAAAAAACTTTTGACTTTGGCGGTGAATGGACCCCTGGAACTTCTGCATTGGAAGCAGATACGCTAACCACAAGACCAACGAGCCACACAATATCACAATCATCACAATATCAGTTCAACACAACACAAGGACATCTCCAAGAAGCTTACTAAAAAACTAAGTAGATGCAAAGAAACTGTTAGAAAAATGTCAAAATGGGTGCGTCGACAAGTTTATAACACCATTGTAGCTACACACTTCCACCACTGTCCTGCTCCTACCATTCTCATGGACAAAATAAAAGTGACCATGTAGAGTAGTAGTAGAGAAGAAACAGAAGCAGAAATAAGAAACTGCAAGATAAGAATTCTGAGGTTGATGAATGCGGGTAACACAGTAATGCTACAGTGGATACCGGCACACTGCGGCATAAACGGAAACGAGAAGGCTGATTTCCTCGCTAAAATGGGAAGTAAAACCAAGCAATTCATAAACAACATTTCATACAGATCAGCTAAATCACATCTGAAATCAGCCAGTAACTCGGAGGTAAAGAAAGCGTGGAAGGAGAAAGGCAAGAATAAAATGTGGAGTGAACTAGTTAACACAAGGAAAGGAAGAAATGATAGGACAAACCATTATAGGAGAAGAACTACAACAGCACAGTTTAGACTAGATACCGGCCATGACTTGCTAGCAAAGCACTTACATAGAATAGGTGTGATGGAGAGCAGCATGTGTAAACTCTGTGGTGGTGGAACACAGGACAGACAACATCTATTTAGGTGCGCTACATTGAAAGGACACTATGGGGAAATGCCAGGGGGTATGGATGGACAGGAGGGAACAGGAGTCCTATCTTTACTGGTTGTCAAGACACATGATGATATAGATATGTCAATGTGGGCATAAGAGAAGAAGAAGAGAAGATGATTCCTTCTTCTAAAACTAAAACTGTTCTTCAAAAACTACGTACAGAGGTATAGTGATGACATCGAGTCCAAAAAGTCCGAACCAATTCCTCCGCTCCGGAACCGGTTCATTAAAAAAAAAATCTGTAGTTAAAATTTACAATCAGCAGGTCAAAAGTGCCCTAAAATATCATTCTTCAAAGTTCAAACAATGCGCGCATCCGTGGAACACCCGTAGCCTAAATTGTGCAATCTGGAGTGGGTTGGGTCTAGCATAGCTGAATAACTTCACAATCTGTGAGAAAAGAAGATGCTGTTATGCAGTTACGTACAAAAAAGAAATACAAATTTGAATTTAAATTATCAATCATTTATTACAAATTTTTAACATCACTTTGGTGTGAAAAGTCGGAACCGGATTCCGTGTACCCGATGTCATCACTATAGAGGTATGAGGGCAACTCTTCAATGTCACAGACTAGCACACAGAATGGACATGCTCAATGAACTTCAGTGGTTAGTGTTGAACAACTAATCAACCCAGTAAGCTTACAAAGTTTAATGTTTCATTTGTGTTTTCTATGCAACCAAGAGTAGGGCCTACTCATACTTCTCCAAGTTCTACAAACACAATAATGATGTGCATGATCATCTTACTAGATCTGCTCAAGATTTCTACATGCCTAGGTAGCCTAGAGTCAAAATAAGTGCTGTGGGCAAAAATCCCTGTTTGTGAATGTATTAAAAACAAGGATAAAAAATATTCGGTGGCTAATAAATCTACGGAGTGTAGTGTCTATAGACACGAAAATTCGTGATATGAATTTTGTGTCTCGTGGCTGAATGGACAAGAATAACAATCATCGGTAAAACTATTATAGACACAAAAGTTTTACGAAAATAAAGAACGCACAAAATTCTTGCCTCCAAGGATGGGATTTCCTAATGACACAAATTTCGATCTGGCAACAGTGCTAGCCAGACCACGGCGGCGGCTGGCTGGCCGACAGCACAAAGACACACAAACGAGTAAAAATTAATATCGATACCACTTTCAACCCCCCACCCACCCCGGCGCCTGCCACAAGGGTTCAAAGTAACATCATATTAATTTAAACTCGTTTTTTCGTCGAATCCGAACCTTGAAGGCAAGAAACCTGTTGTTAGAGAGCAATATAATTTAGGCTGTGGCTATTTAACCGTAGCCACGGAAAAATTACGTTATACAATTTAACCGTAGACTGTACTACGGTAACAAAAACATCTTCCAAGACCTAACGTTGCTATTTTAAACAAAGTCCTTTTTGGTAGGTAGGACTAGGCCTAAATGTCGTCGTCCTTTTTGCTGTTTTGGTAACAAAAAAATCTTCCAAGACCTTAAACGTTGCTATTTTAAACAAAAGTCCTTTTTAGGCTGCCTACCTAGGCCTAGGCCTAGCACTTTTTAAACGCTTTTATCATCTAGAATTGTGTTTGCGACGGGGCCGAATGTAGTGAAATCATTTGCAGAAAAAACATGGACCCAAATAGAATGGTAAAAAAAACAACAAAACAAAAATTTGAACCGCCGAACTTTCGCATAGAATTCGGACGTGCTACCACTCTGCCACAATGCAGTGTGATATTTGCAGCTATTGGCCTAGTTAGGTGGTATCGTACTGCTACGGACGATTTGTTATTGTTAATTTGTCCGTAGCCTACGGTTAAATAGCCACTACCTATAATTTATTTTAACAACAGGTTTCCAACCCACATGTGTCAGGTTGCTAAATCTAAACAATTAGGCCTACACATTCATTAACATTCACCATAGCCTACTTGATCCAGTGGAGCTAATAAAAACAAACAAACAAATCATTTAGGCTAAATGCATTTTCGTGTCAATAGCAAATTTCCAAACCTTGGAGTCAAAAAATTATTTGTGGTAGGCCTATGCATGCAATGTTGTTGCCAAGCAGCTACACACGAGGATTCGTGTCAATATTTTTTCGGAACCCTGTATGTAAACGACTTCATGCCATTACCCCTTACCCGTCGGTTTTGGCCCGAAACACTTTAGTTCCTAACCACTTCGGAAAGTGATTTGGAAAACTCGATTCAATAGATACAGTGGTTGATATACACGTCAAACCGTTTAAGGAAAATGAGAACACAAAATATCGATCAAAAAGTTCAACTTTAATTCTACTTTTGAATCGCCTATAATAATAATTCATTTAATTTTTGATGATGGCGGATCGTAGGTCTAGGCCTACTTTGTAGAGTGAGGTTGAAATAGAGCTTCTAATAGAACGTAGCCTATTAAGATAACTAGGGAAACGCCAAAGTCGTTGTTAAACGAGTGAGTTAGCCAAGTGTTTTGACTTCTAAAACCAGACCGTCTGGTCACCTTACAGGAACTCACTCTGCTTGCCACAATAATTATTTAAATTGAACATTCAAAATGCGAATCGTATTCAAAACGTATTAGCGTGAAACATTAACAAATTTCCAAGATAAAACAAAATCACCTAATTTTTATTTCCCATTTAACACCCCTCAAAAATAATATGTGGGTGTAAAAATATAAAAAAAGTTAGAACTGACGGGTATCGAACCCCATCCATCCGTGTGGTAGGCTAAATGGTTACCACTAGGCCATGCAGGCCACGTCAACCTCGTCTCGCTAACTGCTATTAAACAAATGCCATCGATATTTTTAAAATCACATTTTTATTTATTGTAGGATTAAATCGCAATGGATCTAGCTGATTTTGTTAACAGTTCTTAGTAAACTCGTACCGGATGTCTGTTTAAAATTTCAGCCCAATCTGTTCAGCGGTACGGCTGATTTTCGACGTACAGACAGACAGACAGATAGACAGACAGAATCACAGAATAAGAGCCGTTTGAGTTGAATGGAGACACTCAGTCGCTCCGCTCCCTCGTTTAATAAAGGCGGAACTAATTTTCAACATGGCTGGAATTTCACAAAATGTTGAACCGTTCTGGCCAAAGTGTTTCTGCTATGGTGACCTACACCTTATTCTAGGCTTCCGCCTAGGCCTACCCCTAGCTATAAACCGTTTCAGTCCGAACTGATTTACCTAAACCGTTTCCGAGCTCTGTGATAGCCTATTTGTAGTCGTTATCTTTTCATGGCTTTCTTTAGACACAAAGTTTTCGTAGTTTCATGTAGGGTAGGCCAAGGGGCCTAGGCATAGCCTAGGCCTAGTTGACACGAAATTAGTGTCAAAAGAATCGGACATAAACCTAACTTTAAAAGTGATATACAAAAGTGAATTCAAACTAAGTTTCCACTTGTCTAAAGAAAAAAAATAGGCTAGCAGAGACTAGGGCTAGGCCTAGGCTGCAGCTGCTGCTCAACAGATAAATGCAAATGGATCCGATTCACCAGAAGGAAAAACAATGGTGAAAAGGGAGGAGGGTACTCAATCATGGGGAAAACCCTAGAAAGGGTAGAAATAATAAAATTCCTTGGCATATGGTTCCATTGTCAGCTCAAATGGAATGACCATATTAATACAGTGATAAAAAAGGGAATCAGGTGTTTAAATTTCATAATGAGGACTCTCAAAGGGGCATGGCAAGAACTCAGGGGTCAGGAGTACAAAACCTTAGTTAGGCCCACGATGGAGTATGGAGCAGCGGTTTGGGACCCGTACAAAGCTGGTGAGATAGCGGGCATAGAAGCGGTTCAGAGGAGAGCAGCCAGGAGAGTCTTAAAAGTGAGAAGGATATGGAGGGAAGTGACTGATGAAAATAGTAACAAATGGAGGATCTATGAGAGTGTGGGAGGGATGGTGAGGGATTTAGGATGGGAGAAACTTGAAGATAGGAGAAGACAGGATAGGCAAAGCAAAATGTATAGGGTATCCAGAGAGCATGAAGGATGGCAGGAACTGCACAGAGACCTGAGGAAGGCAAACTACATTGCAAGAGGGGACCATGGGTAGAAGTTTGAAAGGGGAATATGGGGCACGGATTTGGGAAGGTTTTCCTACTTGCCTAGAACGATAGTCGAGTGGAATGGTCTGGCGGAGGGGGTCGTAGGGCAAAAGGACATAAAGGGCTTTGTGCTGAAATTAAAATCAAAATCACTGCCTATGGACATACCTGGAATGGAAGAGGAAACCAAAGGGAGGAGCAGGAGGCAAGCATGGAAGATGAGGATTGAGGCAAGAGGTAGGCCTAGCATGGAGTAAGAAGAATAGTAGCAGAGGATTAAGTCTGCCACCGACTAGAAAGTCAACTGCAGAAGTGATAAACAACAACAACAACAAATAGCCTAGGCCTAGGGGCTAGCTAGCTAGGCTGAGCCAAGACGAACGCCGCAGGTTTGAGGTTAGAATGACATTGCTGAAGGTTAATCTTACCAAAATAATGTTTTATTTCACTTTCTTTCACGGCTGTTGGTGCGATATCGGCAATAAGCTTAGATAAGCCTAATATACCCATTACGTATTAGTTTAATTTCCAGTTACAAAGGACGTAAACAATTTTTTGAGACCGAAAACACTAAACACAAGTACCTTGAAATGGCGCGAAAAATTTGCCCACTGCCACCTTTACATTTGAGATCATCACATCACATGCAGATCATGTGCTTTCTAGAAGGCATTACATTTAAATTTAAATTTTTATTTTTTGAAAAAAAAACATGAAAAACTAAACTAAAAGGTATTGTTACTATTAAGGTACTTATTCGGCTAGGGGGGGTCCAACTTTTATATATACACTGTAACGATAAGGATTTCGGGTGCGCTCTTATCGATTATATCCTAGAACCAGCGCGGCGCACTGTAGCCAGCGGAAAGTTCGGCTAACCTTACAAAAGTACACCTTTAACATAAGTAGTAACAAGGCAATATAGCAGTGTTAACAAGGCGTACAAAAGTTGGACCCCCCTAGCCGAATAAGTGCCACTATTAACTGCAACTGTTGCAGTTAATAGGGAGAGTAAAAGAGGAGAGTAAAATTTTCACCGTTTAGGCATAGGCTAGTCTATTTTAGTTTTACACTAACACTTTTTTTTTAAAGTCACTGGATCGGACATTGGACATGGACATGAGTCAATAATCATCTTTCATCACATTAAATAAATAAATAAATAAATAAATAAAATAAATTCGTATTTAGAGTCTACCCACTCAAGTCATAACTGATTTTCAGTGGTTCAGTCTGACAGTCTCTCATATTAACACATAGGCTTACTGCCAAAACCAACGATATGGCACCTAAATTATTACACTATTAGGTAACTTGGATAAAAATAAAATGAAAAAAATTTCCAACTAAAGGGGGTGGGAGGTCCCATCACATTCTTGGCTTCCTGGGCTTATCGAAGCCGGCTAGCCATGCCTGACATTTCTCCCACATAATCTTTTTCTTCCTCTGCATCACCTACTTCACTTTCTTCCTCAGGGCCATTATTTTTCTTTCTTCCCAACATCTTCCCTGGTTAACCCTTTCCCAAGCTTTTCAAATCCATTGCTATAACATCTTCCCATCTCAGTCTGGGCCTCCCTCTTATTCATGCATCCTCTTGTGCATGCATGCATGCATTCATCCTATCTATCTATCTATCCATCTATCTATCTATCTATCTATCTATCTATCTATCTATCTATCTATCTAGTCCCAGAAGGACGAAACGCGTCGTGGATTAAGGTAACAACTTTAAATTAGCTACAGTTGTCATCAGCAGGTGAAAAGTTTTGTCGCCCCCAGCCCTTCAGGCTGGGCTTTATGTTCTCTATGCTTTCCCAACCTGTCAACCCTTCTCCAATCTAAACTATCTATCTATCTATCTATCTTCACGTGTCCAAACCACCCCAGCCTTTCTTTCCCTAGCTTAAAGTTTAAACTCTTTACTCCTAGCTCTTTCCTTATCTTAACAATCTTCGTAGCTCCCTTTACACTCCTTAAAAATTTCATTTCCGAAGTTTGAATTTGTCTTTCTTCTTTACCCCCAACTGGCCAAGTCACTAGTATCTATGCACTGCACCTTATGTGAGTACCGGTACCAGTACAAAATATGCTTTGTATATTAAAAGTTTGCAGCGCCTTGACACCTCTTTTTTCCAAAGCAGTTTCCTCACAAACTGGAAGAAACTCTGCGAACCAGTACGCCTTGCAATCTCCGCATCTATTTTACTATCAACAGATTATGCTGCCCAGGTATTTAAAAATAAAATGTGTCTCTACTTGTTCTTCTCCTCTAATCACAATATTTGTCCTATTCCCAGACCTCTTCTTCTTCCCCATAATCATCACTTCACTCTTGTCAATGCTTATCTCTAGTCCAAATTCTTCCGTACATTCATTCCATTTCTCCACTTTGTGTTGTACCTCTTCCAATGACTTCCCCCATATAGCCTAGTCTATCGTCAGCATATATTAAGGTTCTGGACGCCTCCGGCCCATCTCTCTCCACTTTCCTTAATATCTCGTCAAGTACTATATTGAAGAGCATTGGTAACACTGACAGTGACAGTACACTCCCTTGTCTGAGACCTGTCTTTACTTCAAACCTATCCATCCTGCCCTCCCTAGTTTCCATGTAACTCACATTCTTCACATACATACTCTGTACTCTTTCCTCACCAATCTTATATAAATTTTCTTTTTTTTGGAGGCATTCAGCATTTTATCATAGGCCTTTGTAAGATCCAGAAGAACCATCCATACCTCCTCCCACTTTTCCCTTTCCATGAGTGTTGTCTTATTGAGAAAATCAGGTCCACGGTTGACCGTCCACTTCTGAAACCGTGTAGTTCCTCCCTCAAGCCTCTTTCCGCCTTTTCTTTCATTCTCTTTTTCCAGCACTTTTTCATACAGCTTGGCACAATGGCAAAGTATAAAATGAATAAGAACATTAAAAAATATACAAATTTAAAATATTGTATCATTATCAGTAAACTGATGTATCATTATAGTAGGTCAGTTGCTGTAATAAAATCATGTACACTGTAGTAAGCTATTTTTAATAAAAAATTTGTTTTTTGAATGTACGGTAATATATTGAAATTTTTGTTTTGATTTCTTTTGGAACAAGATTGTAGAGAATTTTATTTATACAATCAGAGTTTTTCTGGCCAAGGTTCGTAGAAATTTGGCTAAGACGGAGATTTCTTCTTCTTTATTGTACATAGATCACCAACAGAGTACTGAAGTACATGGGATATTATACAAAGTCAGTTTAAATAGTATTGTACCTCTAGGTAGCTGTAAAGGTAGCTTTACTAGGAAAACGCTCAGTTGGACGCGTTGTTGAGCGAGCACCGGTACGTGCAACATGACCCGAGTACGACATTCCCATAAGGCCCACCACACAGTGTAGGCCTAACTGGATATTGACATTGTACACTATATACTATTCCAACATCTTTGCATTGTACTAAATACTAATTCACGTCATGCCTTCTTAAGTGTATCTTTGTATCTTCACTAGCTCCTTCATTTTTTAACATCATTTTTCGAATTATGATTACCAATAAGTCTTTAAGGTCTTGACCGATTTAGCTGAAAATTTGGAAAATAGGAGAGAATGTTGTACTTATTGACCCTGCAAAATTTCATAACGAACAGAACATTTTTATTTTTTTATTTTTTATTTTTTATAACCGCGTACTGGTATCGCTGAGAGTTTCTTCCAGTTAGTGAGGAAACTGCTTTGGAAAAAAGAAGTGCCAAGGAGATGCAAACTTTTAATATACAAAGCATATTTTGTACCGGTACTCACATATGGTGCAGTGACATGGCCAGTTGGGGGTAAAGAAGAAAGGCAAATTCAAGCTGCAGAAATGAAATTTTTAAGGAGTGTAATGGGAGTTACAAAGATTGATAAGATGAGGAGCACGAAGATAAGGAAAGAGCTAGGAGTAGAGAGTTTAAACTTTAAGCTAGGGAAAGAAAGGCTGAGGTGGTTTGGACATATGAAGAGGATGCAGAAGGACAGGATCCCTAAGATACAGTATGAAGAAGATGCAGGAAACAAACAGAGAAAAAGAGGGAGGCCCAGACTGAGATGGGAAGAAGTTATAGCAATGGATTTGAAAAAGAGAAATGCAGCTTGGGAAAGGATTAACCAAGAAAAATGTTGGGAAGAACGAAAAACATGGAACAAACTGGTGGAGGTCCCTGAGGAAGAAGACAGAGGAGAGGAAGAAAGTGAAGTTGATGACGCAGAGGAAGAAAAATATGATGTGGGAGAAGCGTCAGGCATGGCTAGCCGGCTTCGATAACCCCGTGGAGCCAAGAATGTGGTGGGACCCTCCCACCCCCTACCCGACTTAGTTGGAAATAGGGTTTGATATTAATTAATTTTTTACTAGGAAAACGCTCAGTTGGACGCGTTGTTGAGCGAGCACCGGTACGTGCAACACGACCCGAGTAAGACATTCCCATAATGTTACAAACCAATAAGTCTTTAAGGTCTTGACCGATTTAGCTGAAAATTTGAAAAATAGGAGAGAATGGATAAAATCCACCGCCATCTAGAAGACCTTGACATCATTTCCTTGTTAAACTCTTTGGTTACAAATAATACACTGCTTCCTCGATAGTGTTTGATTACTTCTAGGTGGCAGTGCATAGTGACCTGAAACCACGTGCGCCGTTGCCATGGTAACGGGACTTGTTATAATGTAATTTCCGACTACACTACTTATCGGATCAAAATAAAAATAACATATTCGTGATCGGACGGACATTCTAAATGATTTGGCCACCTCAGATTTTGTCTCCGTTAAGTTTGAAAAAAAAACTTTCAATTAACTTTAATGTAACTTTTTAACTTTTTGAACGATTTTGCCACAAAACTATACAGCAACCCGCCTAGGTGGTATGTACATGTGTGCAAAATTTCAGGTCGATCAGAGAAACGGTGCGACCTGTATCGAAGCAGTAACAGAAAAAAACAAAAACAGACATTCGAGCCATAAGAGTCAAGTGGAGACGCTCGCTTCGCTCGCTCAATAACCAACGATCGGATTTTGTTCAAAAACTATACAGCAACCCGCCTAGGTGGTATGTACATGTGTAAAAAATTTCAGGTCGATCAGAGAAACGGTGCGACCTGTATCGAAGCAGTAACAGAAAAAAAAAAACAAAAAAAAAAACAGACATTCGAGCCATAAGAGTCAAGTGGAGACGCTCGCTTCGCTCGCTCAATTAAAAGGCTAAAAGTTCAAATTGAATCACAAAAATCTTCAATGAAATAAAATGAGTTTCCGAGTAATAATGTTTTTCTTCATTCCCAATGTCCTTGAACTCAGACGGCAGGTTATTGCAGTCGGATCCCATGGTTACTAGGACTTTTTGGTCCCGTGGCTATTCAATTCAATTCAATTCAATTCAATTCAATTCAATTCAATTTATTCATTCGATCGATACATGGTAATTGGTAACAGATATAACCCCTCTTAGAAGAGAGGGAATGAATAATCCTTAGTAACTATTATGTTTCTGAATAATATGATACACATGATAATGATGGAAAATATAAATACTAGGAAAACGCTTAAGTCCCGCCGCGTTGTTGGATGAGCGTAATTGGTGCATTGAGCTGCCATGTGTTATGCGGATTTTCTGTTGTTCTGTGAAAAAATCATTACGAAGTAGAAGATTTTTTAAAAAAATTAATTTAAAGGAAATAAAAAATAATTATTTTTAAATAATTATTCGATTGCGCTCAAATTTCACACGAATATATTAATTCATAAAATTAAGGTTCTGTGAAAAAATCATAACAATCGGATAAAGCATGTAGGTGTTATAAGTAGAAGAAATTTTTCAAAAATCAAAAAAAATCGTAAAATTGCGATTTTCATGAGAAATAATTTTTTGATCAATTTTTCCCTCCGTGCAGTTCTTCGTTCAGAGATTTCATAGACCTCCATAAAATTTCATCGGAATTGGAGTATTGGTTTAGCCGGAATCGTGTTCACAGACACACAAAAATACAAAAAAAAAAAAAGAAAGAAAGAAAAAAAAAAAAAAAAAAACATTCCGGATTTTTTTCTCCAGTGTAGTGAAATGGAATCTTCGCTTCGCTCGCTACGCTCGCTACGCTCGCTACGCTCATCCAATTAGTGTGTAAAAGTGGAATTTAAAAATAAGCCTCACTGTGTCCTGGTGTAGGTCTCTCTGATGTCTGGTAGCATAATTATGACAATAGTAATAGTTTCTTCTGAATTGATGTAGTCTGCGAGTGCAGTATGTATACTAGCGTTAACTGCATGGATGTGTATGTTTTTTCTAATGCTCAAGACTGATTTGAGAATATAAAGACATGGAACTGCAAGAATATTCAGAGAAATAAAGTAAGGGTTACAATTTAAATTCACAACAGGGAAGACTCAAGTTTTTTGAAAATTCTACTACATTCTGTAGTACATTCTATTACATTCTGATTACATAAATATCAAATTTTTGTTATTTATAAAATATTTTTAGTCATAAAAGTGAGCTTAAAGTTTTCCACGTAATAATGGCGGAAAAAACAGGGCAATACCTCAAACCCTTCAACCAATCACCGTGTGATCATTGAAAAAACAGCAGTTTTGATGATTATCTTACTTAAAGCCCTTTTGGAATAAAATTAGTTTCTAGTATGATTAAGAAATACTAACAAACAATAGTTTTTGTGATCTAGAAGACCGTGGTCAATTTCATTAATTATAAACAAGGCCTGTTATAGGGTTATGACGTCACACGTCTTTTCACAATAATATCGTGGGAAATAGTAAACGTAAAACTTTGTACCATTGTGAAATAGAAATTATTTACTTTGGAGTGTTATAAACTGCGGTGATGGTGTTTTTAAGTGAATATCTATCTGATTTTGTACACCAGCGCTAATATTTAGAACTGGTGAGCCTTCCCTATACATACTATGGGTAGTGGTGTTTAAATAACGCTTAATTAAACGAACCATCTGTTGACAGTTTTAATGGCAGATTATAATTTAACTGAAATTCAATCTCTTCAGTCTGTATAGATACCTAATGATTTATTAATAACAAACTTACTTACCTACTTACTTTTAAGACGAAAAGCCCTCGCAGCTATAGGCCACTTGATTGGTCTATGTGCCAAATGCAGCAAACGCTTTGCTCATCGCTCTACTGTAACCGCAGATGGCAACTACGTGTGGCACAACTAACCTAATCAATAACAAAAAATACACAAACTAGACAAATACGACACCTCATTTTCGAACAACAAATAAATAAACTTTTGTTAATCATTCAGATTCAGAGGACAAGTGGTATTGGTTTGCTTATTCGCTTTGCGATGTCGACAAGTATATCCAGGTAGCTTCTGATTCGACTCTGATACTCTGGTTGCTAAAGTAGCTCTTCTTTAGGTAATTATATGGATTACAGTTTTCCGTGAAAAGGGGCCTAAAATTGTCTCAACTTGTTAATAAAAGTGTAATTAATGTGTTGAATTAATTTTTAGTTGGCGCATTCTAAACTTTCATCTATAATTGATATTATTTGTGTAATTACCAACGGAAGTAGTGTACGAATGCCAGTGAGTTCATCACACTCATCTCGACCTTGAATGTGACCACAAGGTCTTGAAAGTGTGAACTGTTTTATTAACAACAAAATTATACAAAACCTATAGGCCTAGCATTTCTATTTTTGGCCAAACTTCTTTTGGTTGAAAGTCCTTTATATTCTAAATAGAAATGTTAAATGTTTTGGAGGTTTTGCCAACACTACGCAAACCAACATGGCGGACTACAAACATACACTGTGACTGAACAATTTCCATTGGTAAAACCACAAAAATTGAACTGGAACACTCACAGAAAACTGTAATCCATATAATTAAACCCTTCTTTGATATATTTTATTATCCACAAACTAAAGATCGGGTAAGCTATTGGTCCACTATCCTCACCCCTATGTAAAGTATTAACTAGCTGTTAAGCCCTTCCATTCACACACTCTCTCCCCCCCCCCTCCTCCATGATAAACACAATGGTACAACTAGCAACTGCCCCGCAGTCTAATGTTAAACACAATGGTACAACTAGCAACTGCCCCGCAGTCTAATGTTAAACACAATGGTACAACTAGCAACTGCCCCGCAGTCTAATGTTAAACACATGGAGAGTATCAACGCACTAGGGAAGCAGGAAAGAGAGTCAAACAAAATTGAGTGTTCTGGGAATCTGTAACAAAAACATATTAGTTAGTTGCAAGTGAATTTCTTTATTGCTAAAGAACATTATTTATATTCATAAAGCACATGGAAATATTTCTTGTTAAAACTGTCCAAAAAACATAAACTCTATTATAAAAAACTAATAATATTAACATATTTATATATTTACAATGGCTTTAATAAACTTTGACGTGTGTAGCATTGTTGTCAGCCAGTACAACATTAGCAAACACAAGATTAAAGATTTATAGAAAAAATCAACCCTCTGGGTTATTGAATTTCAATACTATCGCTCAATTGGCCAGACCATCCAGTGTCTCACTGGTAACAAGTAACCGTCTTAACCATGAAAATATTTTGATCACAAACACTAATTAATTATAATTCACTTTTGCAAGAAACAAAGCTAAATAGTAATGAGAGATTGTCTTTGTTAGGAAAGAATTATTCTTAAAAGAGTATTCACGAAACACTCAACAAAAATCGAGCTCTTGGCACAGGTTATTTAAATTTCCTCAGTTCACATAACAATTATTTAAAAAATGTGTTAATGTTGCAACATAGTTCAATCCACGTTGAAGGTGTTCACCAATTTTCAACGGTCCAACATGGAAATAAAAACTAAAAACATATTTCGGAACCTAAAAAATGAATTTTCCGTGTTTTTCTGTTCCGGAAGATGTTTTTTGTTTTCATTTACATGTTAGACCATTGAAAATTATCAACAACCTTCAGCTTGATTGAATTATGTTACAACATTAACACATTTTTATAATTGTTATGTAAACTGAGGAAATGTCCGTTGAATGTCTCGTGAATACTCTTAAATCTATATACAAATATCAACATAACTACAATATTAAAATTCCAATGAACTCATTTTCATTTCATTCATTTTTATTTCGTAATGTTGACCGTTACAACATCAGCTGGTCGGTAATTACATACTAATGATTAGTTACTCTGCACTCTTATTCATGTCTTTCTTCAAAACAGCACAGACATGTTTAGTGCTTAAGCTTCATGTTTGAAATACAGAACGCCACCATATTATTTTATGTGTACACTGTACAGTATAAATAAGAATAATATGGCACGTGCTATTCGTACGATTAGGGGTGTGCAGGCGCAAATCGTAAAGTTTGTGGTAGTTTCATAGCTAAGAATATCTCTATGACCTACAACTTGGATGATGATAATTAATATAAACAATAAATAGTTACAGTAATGGCACCGACTAGGAGTTTACATTCACTAGCTTCAATGAATCAACAATTGCCAGTGTTGGAAGAGGGGCTACAGGTCTAGGCTAATAAAACATTCATTATTCATGTCATTAAATTAAAAAAAAATTAGAGTCAACTTGATATTGTATTATTGTATCAATTTAATAAAATCATCCATATTGATTTTATTAGAAGATAAGAATAGAATTATTCACCACTTCAACATTTGATTGGTTGGGTAGGAAGTCAATGTGTACTGGCAATTTAAGTAAACATTATTGCCAAATGTAAGATTATTGAATAGCAGCGGCATCAAAACTGGGGGGGGGGGGCAGCATGGAAGCTCCTCCCATTCCCCCGGAGCATACGGACAGGGGGAGTATATATTTGCCCCTCCTATAAAAATTACGAATAAGTGCATTTCACGCTTGTGGGTCAAATACAATTAATACTGCTTTGTGAAGCTAAGTAGATTCTTAACCGTAGACGGTAGATGTTTCACGACACAAACATCAGAACCTCTCCCCCACATCACAAACATAAGCTGGAAAGTTTGCACCCCTGATTAATCCTGTCAAATAAGAATTTTTGGAAGAAAAAATTGCGATGTCGCTGAATTTTTGCAGAGACCTTCCTTAAAGGATACTTATCAACATACTAAAACTCCCCTACAATCGGACTGGAGCTTCGGCCGCCATATTGGAAAATGGCGGCCAAAAAGTGTTTGTTATCGAATATCTCCAAATTTGTTTGAGATAGACAAAATATCTCAATGGCAAAAATATTCCCCATTTAATTCCCTACAAAACAGGTGTCTTCCATAGTTTTGGTAGGGGCAAAGGTTACGTCACAAAATCGTGGTTTATATGTTGCTCATTGGAATACCAGCTTATTTCCAAATTTACACGCCCAGCATCAAACAATGCCCGGTAAATCCGTAAGAAATCGATTTAAATACAAAAGGACTTTTGTACGGGGTTCATGAAAGCTTCCACAGTATTTTAAAAAATCAGGTCTGCGAAATCGAATTTTGCATTTACCCGGAATTTTGGTTTTTCCATTGTCGGCATTTCCTAAAAAATGCCATATTTTACTGTCTTTTATTAAGCACTAAATAGCATTGAAGGAAAAATTCTTTCTACGCACATTGAAATGACTTAAATAATGATCCGATTACAACCAAAGTTTAAATCCAATATGGCTGCTAATTCCTAATATTCACAATATAAATACTGTTTTCGTGCTGTTTTTACACTCTTTTTGTTACATAATTCACTTTGATGCTGTGGATACTAGGAATTAGCAGCCATATTGGATTAAAACTTTGGTTGTAATCGGATCATTATTTGAGTCATTTCAATGTGCGTAGGAAGAATTTTTCCTCCAATGCTATTTAGTGCTTAATAATGGACAGTCAAAAATGGCATTTTTGAGGAAATGCCAACAATGGAAAAACCAAAATTCCGGGTAAATGCAAAATTCGATTTCACAGACCTAATTTTTTAAAATACTGTGGAAGCTTTCATGAACCCCGTACAAAAGTCCTTTTGTATTTAAATCGATTTCTTACGGATTTACCGGGCATTGTTTGATGCTGGGCGCGAAAATTTGGAAATAAGCTGGTACTCCAATGAGCAACATATAAACCACGATTTTGTGACGTAACCTTTGCCCCTACCAAAACTTTAGAAGGCACCTGTTTTGTAGGGAATGAAATGGGATATATTTTTGCCATTGAGATATTTTGTCTATCTCAAACCAATTTGGAGATATTGGATAACAAACACCTTTTGGCTGCCATTTTCCAATATGGCGGCCGAAGCTCCACTTCGATTGTAGGGGAGTTTTAGTATGTTAATAAGTATTATATAAGGAAGGTCTCTGCAAAAATTCAGCGACATCGCAATTTTTTCCTCCAAACGTCATTATACGATCTTATTTGACAGGATTATGATGCCGTTGACTGACGTTTACATTTATAGTCCAATTATTAATTAGCACCATCTGTATGCGTGAATACTTGTTGGAATATGTTCAAATGTTATTGCATGAGCTTAGATTATGTATTTCAATAATGTAACTTTGGACTACGGACTAAATTTAAATTCTTCTAGATCAAATTGTGTATTAACTATTAATGTTTAAGCAAAAATCACAATCAAAATGTTATTCACACACCCCTAATTCACAATTATATATTCTTAACACATTAACCAAACTTAACGAAATAACCTCAAGTATTGTCACTCTTTACACATTTCACCTCGTGTGCCCACAATAATTACAAATATTGCACACAATACGTTAAACGACAATCGCAAAATTTTGAACATTATAATATTGTTTAGTAGCCATAGTAGGCCTACGTAAACTATGGTGTTTTTCTAACTTGTTAAATCTTGCCACGCAAGACTTCTAAAGGCAACTTTACATAAAATTGATATTGGACTAAAATTCATTTTTAAAGAGCTGCCTTCTAAATCCCGGACTTGTTTCCTCAGACTATGTTACAATCGAGCTCCCGAATGAAGAGACAAAAGCATAGAGCAATCTGCGTAAGAGACAACGATATCTCAAAACTTGCTAAACAATTCTTATGTTTACTAAAGTACACATTGCTAAATGATTATTTATTTCAATTATATGCAATATATGTGTCCCTGAAGACAAAAATACATATTATTTAATTCACAACCCCTTAAAACACCAGAAAAGCTGGGAATTTGATTTCATAGGACCTAGGAAGTAAAAATAAATAAATATAACTTCATTGATTGCAAAAAGAACACATGTGCGGATTATTTAAGTACAAGCCAATCACGGTAACCACAGACCACAGGAAAGTTTAACACATTGTGGTAAAATCTATTTTATGTTCACAAGTATTGAACACGCAATCAAATTGTAGTTCTAGATTTAAGTCAGAATTTGGGCATGGTAATTGCCACTTGGTAACCATTGGCAAATCGAAAACCAGGTTTGGAGACGTGCCGTTTGGCCAAACAATGTACAGCAAACCAAACCCCTTGACAACGCAACAAACACTTACTAGTTGTTTCAAAAGAAACTTTAGTAGAACAGGTAAATGATATTTATAAATTAATTGAACTTAACACTGTTCTTAGGTGAGAAAATAAGTTTTATGTTGCAATATTTCGAAAAGTTTCACTTTTCTTCGACAGGCAGATTTGTCAGATCTGTCGACAGACAAAGCAGTCCGTAAGGAATGGCAAGAGAGGGGGCAGAATAAACTGTGGGAAGATTACACTAGAATGAGGCCGACTGGTAAACGTAAGTGCTACAGTAGAAAAATAGAGACAGCTCAATTCCGGCTTCAAACAGGACACGACCTACTCGGAAAGCACCTCCATAGATTTGGAATTTTTGAATCTAGTGTCTGTCGGATGTGTGGAGCTGGGGAACAAGACAGGAAACATCTTTTTCAATGTACATATATAAAGCTTGAACGCGACAAAATGCCAAATGGCATGGATCGGAGCGAACAGGAGTCCTATCTCTACTGGCTAACTAGAAAACACATGATGACATGAATAATGTCAATTGTTGGCATATGAAAAGAAGAGACATTTACAAAAATACAAACATCTGAACAAACAATAACCACAGCTATGTGGATGATAAATTAATTGCAAAGAAGTTGTATTTTTAAGTAATTTAACAAGGTGAAAGAAAAACATTTCAAAATATTGCAACATAAAACTTATTTTCTCACCTAAGAACAGTGTTAAGTTCAATTAATTTATAAATGAACACTAGTTGGAAACAGAAAGATAACTTTTGCAAATTATTGTATTAGTCAGTTTACATACAGGCCTAAATAGGCTGGCAAATGTCTCTTACTTGGGCCATAAATCGTCCCAGACACATTTTCAAATTGATGTACATAATGATTTGCATAAAATGTTGTTGGAAATAAATCCATTAATAACATAAAATCCACATAAATAATAATTTAGTCAGTGTTAATAATCCTGTCAAATAAGATCGTATATTGACGCTTGGAGGAAAAAATTGCGATGTCGCTGAATTTTTGCAGAGACCTTCCTTATATAATACTAAACAACATACTAAAACTCCCCTACAATCAGACTGGAGCTTCGGCCGCCATATTGGAAAATGGCGGCCAAAAGGTGTTTGTTATCGAATATCTCCAAATTGGTTTGAGATAGACGAAATATCTCAATGGTAAAAATAATCCCCATTAAATTCCCTACAAAACAGATGTATTCTATAGTTTTGGTAGGGGCAACGGTTACGTCACAAATTCGTGGTTTAAATGTTGCTCATTGGAGTACCAGCTTATTTACAAATTTTCACGCCCAGCATCAAACAATGCCCAGTAAATCCGTAAGAAATCGATTTAAATACAAAAGGACTTTTGTACGGGGTTCATGAAAGCTTCCATTAGTATTTTAAAAAATCAGGTCTGCGAAATAGAATTTTGCATTTACCCGGAATTTGGGTTTTTCCATTGTTGGAATTTCCTAAAAAATGCCCTTTTTGACTGTCCATTATTAAGCACTAAATAGCATTGGAGGAAAAATTCTTTCTACGCACATTGAAATGACTCAAATAATGATCCGATTACATCCAAAGTTTAAATCCAATATGGCTGCTAATTCCTAATATCCACAACATCAAAGTGAATTATGTAACAAAAAGAGTGTAAAAACAGCACGAAAACAGTATTCATATTGTGAATATTAGGAATTAGCAGCCATATTGGATTTAAACTTTGGTTGTAATCGGATCATTATTTAAGTCATTTCAATGTGCGTAGAAAGAATTTTTCCTCCAATGCTATTTAGTACTTAATAATGGACAGTAAAATATGGCATTTTTTAGGAAATGACAACAATGGAAAAACCCAAATTCCGGGTAAATGCAAAATCCGATTTCGCAGAACTGATTTTTTAAAATACTAATGGAAGCTTTTATGAACCCCGTACAAAAGTCCTTTTGTATTTAAATCGATTTCTTACGGATTTACCGGGCATTATTTGATGCTGGGCCTGACAATTTGGAAATAAGCTGGTACTCCAATAAGCAACATATAAACCACGATTTTGTGACGTAACCGTTGCCCCTACCAAAATTATAGAAGACCCCTGTTTTGTAGGGAAATAAATGGGGAATATTTCTGCCATTGAGATATTTTGTCTATCTCAAACAAATTTGGAGATATTCGATAAGAAACACTTTTTGGCCGCCATTTTCCAATATGGCGGCCGAAGCTCCAGTCCGAATGTAGGGGAGTTTTAGTATGTTGATAATTATCATTTAAGGAAGGTCTCTGCAAAAATTCAGCGACATCGCAATTTTTTCCTCCAATAATTCTTATTTGACAGGATTATAAGTGTTATTCGAGTGATTAAGTATGAATAAAACTGTTTTTTTAAAGGCAACTCATGTTAAAATGGAAACTCTCTTAAAAGCTCGGGTGTACTACCTACTGGTACGTCTCCTCCATAGTTGGCTAGACCAACGCTATCAGAAGACAAGCTAAGGTAATTGACTAATTGTAGCATATTTTGTATAGCTTGCCATTAAAGTTTTACTAGTACTAGTAAAAGTGCCAACCTTAATAATTCTATTCAATTGTTGTTTGGTAACTGAATTTAACTCTATGAAGGATTTTCAAAGCTTGATGGTTCATAATTTAAAAAAAAAAAAAAAAACATTTCTCTATTTTACAATTGTTGCAAAGAAATATAAGCCTAACACCATCCAGCATTTTCTCGCAAATATATAAAGACGATAAACGTTGTCAGTTTTTTGGATGAGCGTAGCGAGCGTAGCGAGCGAAGCGAAGATTCCATTTCACTACACTGGAGAAAAAAATAAAAGCAACAGAGAAGACAACGACATGCATAAACTGGTTAGAGTAATAAATTAATCCCAAACTCTTCTAAAACTAAATTAATTCACTTTCACTCAATACAAAAATCAAGACACTTACAACCGATTAATGAAATAACAATTCAACCACATAAAAATATCACCCACACAATCTCAAGGGTGCAGGACATTAAATTTTTAGGCATTTTTATGGATGAATCCTTAACATGGAATAAACATATAACCGTTCTGACAGGCAAATTAAACTCAGCCTGCTATTCTATTAGACAAATAAGAAATTCAACAAATGTAAGTACATCAAAACTAGTTTATTTTGCACTTTTTGAAAGTCTAATAAGATACGGGACTGAATTCTGGGGACATTCATCACACCATGACAAGTATTCAAAATTCAAAAACGGGCAATTAGAAATATTACAAAGGCGCACCCGAGAACACATGCACAACCTTTGTTTCAAAATCTAAAAATACTTACCTTATACTGCATATACATCCTTAAAACAGTCCTATTTGTTAAACAAAACTTTCAGTCACTAGAAAAAAATTATGAAACTCATTCACACCAAACACGGCAACAAAATGACATCCATATAGACCACCATAATAGTAAACTAGCTCAACTTAATTCTAACTATATACAAATTAAATTATTTAATAAACTCCGAAAGAAATTAAAATAATTACATTCATAAATAGTTTCAAAGATAAAGTAGTGAATCTCCTATAGACAAAGCATACTATTCTCTAGGCGCATATTTGGAAGATAATAGTATCTAAACACTTGTGAACACAACATCAAATCACAATGAATGTGATTATGACCTGTATTATATTACCCAATACTATAATTGTGTATTCATCATATTATCATTATTATTGTATATAGGCCTATATTCTAATGAGTGATGACTACTTATCACTATTATTGTATAGGCCTGTATTCTATTACTTTATACTATAATTATTGTGTAATAAAAACATCATTATTATTGCACACATATTCTACTACTTTGTACTATAATTATTTAATAATTAATCTATATTCTATCTTAGTCCCACGGTACCTGACTGTTACAGGTTAAAATTGAGTCTAATTAAATATATGTATTATGTATTTATCTATGGCAAAATCAATAAAACTATCTATCTATCTATATAACTTCATTGATTGCAAAAGAACACATGTGCGGATTATTTAAGTACAAGCCAATCACGGTAACCACAGACCACAGGAAAGTTTTTAACACATTGTGGTAAAATCTATTTTATGTTCACAAGTATTGAACATGCAATCAAATTGTAGTTCTAGATTTAAGTCCAGAATTTGGGCATGGTAATTGCCACTTGGTAACCATTGGCAAATCGAAAACCAGGTTTGGAGACGTGCCGTTTGGCCAAACAATGTACAGCAAACCAACCCCTTGACAACGCAACAAACACTTACTAGTTGTTTCAAAAGAAACTTTAGTAGAACAGGTAAAATGATATTTATAAATTAATTGAACTTAACACTGTTTCTTAGGTGAGAAATAAGTTTTATGTTGCAATATTTCGAAAAGTTTTCACTTTTCTTCGACAGGAGACATTTACAAAAATACATTTTGGAAAAAACAATAAAACCCAAATTGGAAAAGCAAAATCGATTGCAAGAATTGATTTTTTAAAATACAAGGTTAAAGTAAAAACTTTATTAACGTCTACATTACCAATTTTTATGTGGCGACATGAAAACTGGTATTCTCACATAAAACCAGTGTTAAGTTCAATTAATTTATAAATGAAACCCCCGTTTTGGAAAAAGGGAATACTTTTGCAAATTTTTGTATAGTCAAAAATTTAACGATAAGCAAACTTTTGGCCGGGCATTGTCTCAATTATGGGCCAAAGTCGTCCGAAACATTTTAAATTATGTACAAAAATGATTTGGTAAAGTTGCTTGCAAAAATCAGCGACATAAATTTCCTCCAATAATCTTATTTGACAGGTTTAAGTGTTATTCGAGTGATTAAGTATGAATAAAACTGTTTTTTTAAAGGCAACTCATGTTAAAATGGAAACTCTCTTAAAAGCTCGGGTGTACTACCTACTGGTACGTCTCCTCCATAGTTGGCTAGACCAACGCTATCAGAAGACAAGCTAAGGTAATTGACTAATTGTAGCATATTTTGTATAGCTTGCCATTAAAGTTTTACTAGTACTAGTAAAAGTGCCAACCTTAATAATTCTATTCAATTGTTGTTTGGTAACTGAATTTAACTCTATGAAGGATTTTCAAAGCTTGATGGTTCATAATTTAAAAAAAAAAAAAAAAACATTTCTCTATTTTACAATTGTTGCAAAGAAATATAAGCCTAACACCATCCAGCATTTTCTCGCAAATATATAAAGACGATAAACGTTGTCAGTTTTTTATTTTATCCTACCCTTTCCCCGACAATTATTACAGTGCAGCCCGATGGATCAACCTTTGGCGCACAATTGTTTTACAAGTGATTTTGTACATATGCCCATTTTTGGATGAGCGTAGCGAGCGAAGCGAAGATTCCATTTCACTACACTGGAGAAAAAAATCCGGAATGTTTTTTTTTTTCTTTTTTTTGTATTTTTGTCTGTTTGTTAGCACGATTCCGGCTAAACCGATACTCCGATTGCGATGAAATTTTATTGAGACCTTCGAAATCTCTGAACTTAGAACTGCCACCTTTTTGAGCACAATCGAAAAAAAAATTCCCATAAAAATCGCAATTTTACGATTTTTTTCGATTTTTAAAAAATTTCTTCGATTTATAATACCTACACGCTTTGTCCGATTGTAATGATTTTTTCACAGAACCTTTATTTTATGAATTTATATACTAGTGCCACACCCTCTTATTTCACCAATATCACCCATTTCACCCCCGACTTCTCATCCCCTCACTCAATAATTTGTCCGATACCTCACAGTCACAAGTATCTTGCATTTAAATTCCTTCTCACTTTTGGGTCGCATCTATAATACTACTAAACCAATATTGGAAACAAAACTGCGACACTATACTACAATACATGCATACTATGAAAAATTAACTATGTGGCAGCAGATATGACTTATAAACTGCACATTTCCAAATAGTAACATGTTTTGGAAGAAAATTTTAATATTAACTCCTCACATAGAAATGCAAATGCAAATATCTTCTAACTCACGTTTAAAAAGAAAATGACTTTATGACAACTAATGAATTAGCCTACCTATTATGCATTAATTGACTAACATAGTATGCAGTATTGATTGTAGTATGTAGGCACTGAGCTATACATACTTACATGGAGGGCGCATGCTATGCTGTAACCTTGAAGCCTACATGGGCCCAAAGCAATGGGTCTAAAAGGCCTAACCCGATGCCGTCCCTCGATTATATTGCGATTGCACCGCCGTCTAGATGTAAATCTTAACGTCAAGATGGCCGTTTGTGGCTAACTAATTTTGAGGTTATGTTGTCTTGTAGACCTACATTACAGTGGTCTATTATCAGGGTCACTCAGGATGCCTAGGAATAGTGTTTACTGCAGTGTTACATTAAATAAACTGATAAACACAGGCCAATGACACAGGTGAAGGAATCCATTATGTTTAGTTCTTTAGAATCTGCCGCTGATTAGGGACAAAAGAAAATGGCGGATGGCAAACTTCCACCTACTTCACATCTCAACATTTGTCCGGTATATATCATCTCCACGTAAGTATGTAGAGCTCAGTGTATGAAGGGTGGGTTCCTTTAATATCTAAGCATATCATGCTTACCAAATTGTCTTGTATTCTGGAGCAATTGATTGGAGTTAGTTACCTGCAAGCTTTTGGACAAACCAATACAAATTACAGCAGTCATCCAGCATTAGTTAACAATTATTTTAATAAAATAAGAATTCGTCAGTTGATTCATCCTCTATTTTAAAGACGTACATAATAATATGTAGTATTACATGATTTAAGTTGCAAGTATCTAGTACTCATTGTACACTTTTAATAAAGTTACCCACGTCGTCGCATTTCCGTTCTTTTGACAATAGTAGTGTGTAATGTGAAGATAGTTTGTATTCTGTCCAGAAACTAAATACTACATCAGACTCTGGTCATTTAGTGCAAGTGTTAAGTAACAAACCATGCATTACATTTGCCCAGAATTGTCAGACTACAAGTGGTTGAAACTCTTAAAGAAAAGTGTGTTTTGAGCAACTGAATTCAAGTGCACACATCGCAATGGTTTGCGTACACGCTTTAGCAGCGCTGTCTGTCGACAGAAACAAACATACGTGCTTGATATTATGTCATTACCACGATCTTGTACCAAGGGATACGGGAAACAAATACGTGCATGTAAACACACTCGGAACTCAACGTACAGTACTGTCCTTACGACCGTAAGATTAATATTTCTCAACTGGCAAGAATATAGTATCACAAATCACAATAATACAGGTATTACAGCAACAGCGCTTAACTTTGAACAAATAATTATGGTTTTACAAGAATCATCTAAATTATTCTTTGCTTTGCCTTTGTAATATAAATGCCATCTAACTCACTAATGCACTGGTAGCTGCCCAGCAGCTTCATGCCATTACTTAACATTGATAGCTCACTTGGTAAAATAGAGGTCAGATATCTTGAAACATAAAAGAGTTTTCAACCATACACTAATCTCTTGTTAGCCACGTTTGATCTAATACAAGTTTCATTCAACTAGTGATTTAAAAACCATTTTGATGATGAAATTTTACTCATTACATTCATCAACGTGATCGAATCTATCCTTATATTTCCTAGATGTTATCAACCAAGATTAGGCCTACCTTCTTTTGACATAAGTTCATAAATATGTTAATCCAGTATCAGATAAATGTTGAAATTTAATGTTTGAAACCTCTTAGAATCTCTCCAATCTTCATTGGTTATAAAGACACATGATGACATAAACAAGTCAATGTGGCAGAGGAGAAGAAGAAGAAAAAGAAGAGAAAACAATGGGCAAATCTAGACACTGGTGCCAACTAGGCCTATCCAACTTCATGGGCTGCCCAATGATATCAATACTCAAAAAAATATAAAATATAATTATTGAAATCCTATTGCAATATCACAAAATTTGCTTTTGATAAGAAAAATTATTTAAAAAAAATACTTTGCCGATATGTTGAGGGTCGAAAAAAATATACTTGTGGTACACGTGTCAAGTATTGCGTAACATTTTGTAAAAATAAATTTATGTACGAGTTCCAATCCAACTAACGGCACGTGTCCCCAGTGAATAATGTTATCTCGTTTAAACAGCTACCGGGACGTCGCTGCCCGCCTACTCTTCCCCTCCCCCCCCGCTCCGCTGGTCCACTTTCACTCAGTCACGCCTAGAGCTCAAGCAGGCAGGTCATGGTGTTCGGGCTCCCGACTAGGCCTACGTAATATTATGATTACGTAATAAAAAAAGCATATTCATCACAGTTTATTTACCGGAATATATGCAATGATTTTTTGTAAAATTTGTGAAAACAGAGTTTCTGATAAAACTAGCAAATAGAATAATTTAACATGGAGAGCATAGGAAATTAATAAGCACAGGATTTTGAAGTACTTCGTAAAAAGCATCATTTCATTACTCTTTCAGGCGCAGTGGTTAGCGATGTTGACCACCAACTAGCTAATTTTGTGTGCACTAATGCATGGTGGTTAGCATTAATAACCACCTTTCTACGGAAAATACAGACTTCCCTTCATACTAGAGTTTTTTCCCCAAACTTGTGAAGTGCTTGACAGAGATTTTATGGACAATACAAAATAGCAGTGTAAAAAATGATAAAAATGGGCAGTTTTTTAAAATGTCCCAGAACTTTGGTTTAATACAAATAGAGTTGAGATAAAATTGAAAAATAAAATGTAACCAAAAGAGAAAAAAATCAGATTTTTGAAAATTATGATTTAATTTTGAGTTTACGATTCTAAAATTTTGACCAAATCCAAATCCAAAAAAAATAAAATAAAATTATAAAAAAAGAATTTTATCAATCGATTAATTTTGAGAAAAAATTAACAGTTAATTTCCGTGCAACAAAGACTAAAGTCCAATTTTATGTCTCTGCCTAATTTTGACCTTGAACCTTAAGCTCTCGATCGGGTAGGACGTAATGACATCAGCATTGTGCACAGAAGACCTGCATACCACCCACCACTGGACTTGGCCAGGCCCGCAGAACGTAATGACACAAAATTGCAATATTCACAATATCAATATGATTTTTCTTATCAATGGGCAGCCCTAGTTTGTAAAATATGTTTAAAAAGCCTTTTGCAAATCCAAGTTTCATCTACGTTTTATCTTCTTCAGCTATGAAAAGAGCACCAAATCAAATCAAGCAAGAAACTAATTTCCATAAAACATTAAAAAACAAAAGGAATGTTAAGCACTACCATTTTGATTTTTGGTTCTAGGAAACCTACATTTTATATAATATCAATAATATATGAAGATTCTGATTATTGTGCCCGACAAAAAATACAAGTAGTAGATGACAGAACAATAATAGGTACCAACATTTCTCATATACTATACAGATACTAATCCTCAGTGTACAATGTGAAACGGTCATATCTGCAAAATCCTGCAATTGCTGTGTGAGCAACACAAAAACATAGTGTTTCCCCAAAATATGACTGCATTAGTAGGTACATTGTGATGAATAATTTAATCAACAACTGTAACATATACTAATTAATTATTTAAACATGCAAATAAATATTCAAGTACAGTATTGTATGAAACTCATTTGAGTAGAAGAGTATATAGGCCTACCTGTTACCTGTTTAAGGCTATTACTGTGCAAATGTGAATGGAAGCGAGTTTTAGTAAGTACTGTAGTTAATAGTTATGTATTACGAGAGAAAAATAAATATAAACTAATCCAGTGTAAATATGTCTAGTATCTATAATACTGTACAGGTACTTGGTTCAATTGTAGTGCCCGATACCAAGCACAGCCGAGATCAGATGTAAATCAAGGGGTCTAGAAGATACCTACTGTTATCCACCTCGCTCGTGAATATGCACCTTTATATTCACAGAGCCAGCACTCGATGACGTCATCTAACAGGCCGAGCGAAAAATGGCAGCCCTATTTTACTTTAGCATTTGGCTTATTGGGACTTTTAAAAGCAGGGCCCTGGGCGTAGTTTATTAGAACAAGGTTTTTATATATTTATGGATTCACCAAACACTGCATAATCTTAGCGTATACTTATTTCTAGTGTAGAAATTAATGAGGCCCAGATTTTCTAGTGACATAAATAGGGTGAGCCATCCATTCCGAGCCCATCCGCTGGGAGCTAGCTATGAGTGACTTTAAGGTGCCTTTTAGAACAAATCCGAGATAAGCCGAGCGAGTGTCGGTGGTGTTGGTAAAAGATTACTCTTGATTTAGTTCTGATGCCGGGTGTACAAAGCCTCAACCAAGTAGCTCTTCCAGAAAACAGTTTTACACATGGCAAGATGTGACCAGCACAAAAACCTAAACCAAACAAATATAATACTTATAAATAGGGTTGCTAGCAAGCGAGCTCTGAAGCAATCTGGCCAATACAACTAGAAGTTCAACTCGACGCAAATTAGGCCTGTATAAACTACAGTTACAATATAATAACTACATACAACATTTCAATCGCGCATCCTTCTAGTTAGAATGTCCTTAAAAATAAAATGATATTACTGGTAGTTTTTTTTACCACAGATAGCTTTTATCACACAAACTAAACAGTAGGCCTATTCTACATTTAAAAACAAACAATAAAACTTGTCTGTTAGGTCTACAGTTAATCCTCAAACTTGGTTAGTTCAAAAAACTGTTTTTATTTAAGAGCGAGGGATAGTAGCGAAATTAAAATCACGCGAAATTACATTTTTTTCGTGATATCTGTAGAACGATGCAAAATATCTAAAAACTGATTGCAGACAGCTTTGTGGTTTTGATAGAACAATATAATGCAAGAAAAAATATTGAAATATAATAATCGGTGCGGTTTATATAAGATATGCATTTAATTAATTAAATATATCAAATAAAAAACTTAATGACCATCACATTACAATATTTTTTCGTACATGCCATTGTTCTCCCAAAACCACAGGGCTGTCTGCAATCAGTTTATAGATATTTTGCATCGTTCTCGAGATATCACGAAAAAACTGTAATTTCGTGTGGTTTTAATTTCGCGACTATCCCTTCCAAATTGTAGTGCCGAGCGCGTGAGTCTAGATTTTAATAACTGAACTTGACACTGTAAATAATGGAGGCTATTTGGCCCTTGGTGATTCAGGAATGGGAGGATTTCTAGGTGCTCCCTATTTATTAAGCATGTAACACTTTGTACTAACTATATATCTTTGATAAAAGTTCACATAAACTTACTCAGTACAAACAGGCCTAATTTCATTGTTAAATCTGAAAACACCTCCTATCTCTGCTGAAGATTGATTAGAAGAGAGCCAATATGGCTGATCAGAGTGGTGGGGTTAGAGGGGAAAATCCCTCTTTTATCCCCACCCAGAGGCTGGATCCCATAATGTTAAATCAATGGAGGTACAGTTGTTCATAAAACAATCTTGAATGCAACACAAAATCTTCCATCTGTTGCATCCAAGTAGAAATACTCGTGACGTCGACAGTACTGCCGAGTCAGCTACAGCTAATCAGTTACAAGTCACGTACTAAGAGATACTGACCCGCCATGTGCTTTGTGAATCTGTGACGTAACAATGATTGTGTGGGAATCCAGCCCAATAGGCTTTCCAATCACTGGTATGATAAATCAATATTGGTTGTAACCAATATTTATTTATCCATCCAATGATTGCTAATCATGAATTGGACAGACCCAATCCATGCCAGTTGTTTATTTTTCATTTTATTTTTATACACCACATTACCATTTTTATTAAATTATTTATTATATTTATTATAAACTCACATGTTTGTTTTACGGGTAGATCCTCATACTGGACATGCTTATCCACTGTAAAGGGTTCATTATCTAGAAGGTCGTTTTCTTCGTCTAGTGCCTTCTTCCAATGAGGCACTAAACAATCATCAATTAACTTGTTAATATTTTCATTACTATCTGAGGTTAGGGTAACAGAACACCCTTTGTGTATGTGTCAGTAAAGTTGACAAATACATCCGAGTCGTAAATAATCATCAAGTCAAAGAAGTTAATAGCACGCAAAGTTAAAGGACACTGCCGAACGTTTGTTAAGGAAACATGGACTGCTGTGCATGGAATCTGTTTAAGTTCATCAGTCAATGGTTTAAGTCTATCCATCGTCACATACTCAACATTTCCAAAGTCAACGTAGCTCACTTTAATGCGTTCTCTTTCACAAGACATCACCAGAGCGCGATAATAGATCTCGTCGCTAGTAAATCTGCTAGCGACTAGCTCACCAGGATCAGGTAGACGCTCCATGGCAGGAGCATCTTCACAGTAGGCAACGACATCCTGTATGACACTGTTGCGCAAGTCAACATTGTCCTCATCCAATGGGCATAGATATACATCATGTTGACTACAATATGACATAATTCTGGCTTTACATTTATTTTCCAATTTTATGCATCTCAGACCCCGGTCTTCATACTTTGGCACCCATGGTGTAAGAATCACTCGACAAGATATAATTTTACTAGGGGCATTTATGCTTGTCAACACAACAGTAGGAGATTTTAGGGTATTTAGGGGGGAGGAGGAGGGTACAAAGGTTGGGTTTGGGTTGGGGATTTTCAGAAATGTAGGCCCCTTTTTGGACACTCCGGCTGTCTTGCCACTTCCCGGCTCAGCACGTGCCATCTGGTTTCGCTACGCGATCCCTATGGGCTATGTCCACACCTGCACCCCTGTGGGTGCGGGTATTCTGTGTTTTTTTTTCTTCATTGTCATATTGAACACAACTACTAACAAATAACAAAGCAGACAACAAAACACCAATTGACAAAACAGACAACAGAACAACAAATAATTGGACTCGTCGCAAGCTGCTACAGTAGTAGGTTTCTCGATAGCGAGTTTCTGGATGCGTCAGTGCCTGTACAGCTTGCGGTAGGAGAGTCCTAGGATAATACTTGCTGACTAATCATTTTTGTCCACAGGATCTTCACTGCCAGCCAAACTTATACAGAATGTAGGCTTTTCGACAGCGAATAGCTGAATGCTTCTATGCCTGTTAAGTTTGTGGTAGTTTTATTCCAGAGAGCCTTTCCCCATCCCCCATTGAAATTCTACTTCCGTGGCTATAATAATGGTAATGGATGCGTCAGCCGTGCACAGTTTGTTTATACTGACTCCGATACGCTGGAATCTCCTTTTTCTTTTTTTTTTTTTTTTTAATCCGCAGAACCTAAATTTAGTACTTAATACTTGTACATATTAGGCTTGCTGTTCAATCTCGGACGCAGACTGTATGGTGTAGACGGTTCCGGTGTTGGCGGAACAGCTTGTGGCGGTGTGGCCACTGCTTCCGCGTTACTCGTATCTCCAAATACTTCGTCCTGTACTACCGCGTCTCCTTGCGCGTCCTCATAGTCAGAACCTGGAGTTAAGGGACCACTATTAGTTGGTTCCCCTTCAGTTGTAGTTACATTTTCTTCATTTTGGTTAACATTTTGCATTTCCCCAACAACGTTTTCCGTGTTTTGGTCCTCAATGCCTTGGGCATTGTCGAGAGTAGTATCTTGACTTAATATTGCGTCCTTATTTCCTGTATTTTCTTTCTCTACAGAGGTTCCGTCGCTGGTACTTGCTTTCTCGGTATCCAAAACATCGGGTGACTGAGTGCCAGTGTTCTCAATCGTCTCTTCTTTTTCCTCTTCTTCTTCGCTTGAGTGTTCTTCGTCTTCGATCGACTGCTCTTCATCTTCGATCGACTGCTCCTCGTCCTCGATTGAGCTTTCTTCCGAGTCGCTCGATGTTTGTGACGAGTCGCTTGACGTCTGAGACGAGTCACTGCTTGAGCTGACAGGTTTGCTTGTAGAAGGTTGTTGGTGGAGGTTAGAAATGCATGTTCGGGGTGGTCTCAATAACATTCTCCCTGTAGGTTCTTCATCATCCGTCTTAGGTTTTACTGTTTTCCGCGGTCGACCTACCGGCCTTTTTGCCAGAACAACGGGCTCATTTGTTTCCCCCCGTTGTACTGTCGTCAGCTGAATATTCTTAGGTCCACCCCCTTTCTGTTTAGATTCATTTTTATTGGATCCGGAGTCCAATTCCTTCGTTTGCGGTGTCGCTAGCGCTTTAGGTCGACCTTTGGGTTTCTCTGGTTCGACCTTCATTTTGCAGAGTTTTATGTTATTTGCGTGTATAACTGTCTCTTTTCCGTTATCTAGTTTTAGTTTATAGTTTTCGTTGCTTAACTTTTGAACGACTTTGTACGGTCCTCGGAGGAAGGGAGCACCTAGAAATCCTCCCATTCCTGAATCACCAAGGGCCAAATAGCCTCCATTATTTACAGTGTCAAGTTCAGTTATTAAAATCTAGACTCACGCGCTCGGCACTACAACTACATTGTGATGAAGAAAGAAAGTAAAGTTGAAGTTGTGAAGTTGTAATTACATTTTTTTAAAATTGTAAATCGGATTTTTAGGGTTCATTGAAATTAAAATTACGTAGATTACTGTATTTTTGAGCAAGCATTTTCATTCCAATACCTACTCTAAGATGTTTTTTATAAATATTACTCTGCACATCACAATTCATAATATGTTAGTAGTACTACTGTACAACATTTGCCAGGATTGTCTACAATGATATGTAGCTTTCGTTATTACTATAGGGCTATTAATAACTTACGAGTTACGAATTATCATTAATATTATCATGTGTTAATAATCATCTTAATTTACATGCACCTGCAAGCTGATGCCGATCAAAGGCAAAGGGCGCCCTAAACAACTAGTGTTACAAGTTAATTTATTTCCCGATACATGAAAGACTGTGTTAATAACTTAATAGTCATGCATGTAAGTTACTGTTGTTTTGTTATTGTAGTACCGGTACGTATTGTATTACGTAGTCACAAACGTGGTAGCCTACACTTTTTTGTTTTCAGTTTCTGAACTGGATTGAAGCAATAATTTATTTGAAACTTCTTCCTAAAATTAGCAATGGAGAAGTTGACTTTTGAGGAACGTTCGTTCATACTGCACGGGTCCACCGCAGCAATTCATAATTATATTGAGCAATTAGGTCAGCATTGGAGAAAATTATGAAAATGTTAAGACTCCAAGTAGCAATCCCGGCCATTGCTAGTAAAGAGAGGGTGCACTATGAGGTGATAGAATGAAAGATAATGCTGCTAAGGCTATTTGAAGTAAGAGAGGTGGTGCTGCAGTGGATTCCAGCACATTTTCAAGTGTATGGTAAGGGAAAGGCAGATTACCTGGTAAAAAGAGGCAGTAAGAAGTCAAGTGCTGGAAGAAGTTACTGGTCTTTTCAATCTATGGCTTTTATCTCCGTTGTGTGTCATGCTCGCAAAAAACTCACAAACACAACAATTCTGCTAACTTAGGAAACTTCAAATACTACATTATTGGTCCGAATATAGCGCGATGTTTTTTCCAAAAAATACCATCTAAAAAACAGCACTAACATTATTTTTGCGGTCTTGCATTTAAAATAGCGTCTGAACATAGACCACCTGTAACATAACTTCTGCGCATCCCACCCCCCACTCGACGTGCGGAGGGCGGGTGACGTCATCACGGGCTCCGCGGGGAAAAGTCCACGGGAATATCGCCGCGAATCACGGGTTCCGCGGAAAATTACAATGAAAAAGTTTTTGTTGGGAATCGATTTTTAGGTCACAATGAATGATTCCAATATTTTGGAATGAATGTCATCCCTAAATCAGATTGGTGAACTGTGGTTGGCCTATGTGAGCTTGTGCTTGGCCCTACACTGTTAAAAAACATAGGCCTAGGCCATGGTGGTATATATCTTTAGGTGATTTCACTTGCGTATCCAGCAATGCTATTTTTGTGGTCGCTTAATGCACGCAGTTCAGACGGAATCCGCCAGGATCGCGACGTGTCAGGTGGTAGTCAAGTGACGAGAAAGTCGATAAAGAAGTTTTTCCAAACTTCTTTGTCGACTCTAATACCTCGAGAGATGGCAGTGTGTATGCACTTTATTGAAGGCCGTGCATTCAGATCCGTAGGCGGAACATTCGAATTTCCGAATTCGAGCCATCTGATTGGTCCCCAAGGCCGCCATCTTGTAAGTTCTATGTCACGTGACTACCACCTGACACGTCGTGCATTCTGTCGGCGACCGCCTGCACTGCGTGCATTAAGCGACCACAGAATTCTGGCAGTGAAATCACCTAAAGATATATACCACCATGGCCTAGGCCCAAACATTGTACAAAATGTTTTCTTGTAAGAGTGAAATTTTACGCTATTAATTCATTGTATTGTAAATAAAAATGCTTGTTGTACATTTTAATTTAATTTTTAATTTTTCTTGAAATGATTTAAAAAAATTGGGGGTCGTGTTATATTTGAGATCGTTCTATATTTGGTCCATACTATTGGCAAGCTGCACTTTCTTATACTTTGGAGCCGTCCGTGGTGGCACATACGATTAGGGCGCTGGTCCGAAGCAAATGGCTCTACGAGGACGTAGGTTTGAATCCCGCATAAGGCATGGTTTTTTTGTAATCGTCCTTCATCGTCATCTATCACCACTCATCGTCTCGAATAGCCTTAGTGCATTACTATGAGACGTTAAGCAAAAAAAAAAACTTTGGATGGCACATAAAAAACACGGCTAACAATATAACCCTATGGAATGCAATAAGGAACATTATCCATGCTGCAACTGTGCATACAAACTGTTTGGTGATTCCAATAATTATTCTTACTAGTATTAGACTAAATACTAAATAAATTAAAAACCAGAGATCTTAAAATATACTAGGCCTATATTTGTTATGCATGGGTAGAGATGTGCAAAAATGGTGACAACGAAATTCGCGAATTTTTTTAAAGTTGCAATAATCCCTTCAAATTCAGTTTGCACATGAATCTCATGAATTGTGATTGAATGGTACCAATTTCCAATTCGCGAAATTTCGCGAAATTTTAGTTGATACCGCGAACTAGTGGCGAAATTAGCAATTATGTCCTTAAATGCGAATTAGGTCGCGAAATTTTAAAAAATAAAAAAATTTCAAAGTTTTGGTGGAGGTGCCGGGTCGAAGTCGAAATTAAATTAATACTTGCTGGCAGATATGGTGGAGGCGCCGGGTCATACAACGCGATTGTGAGATCTTAATAATCGTTTGAACGAGAGTAAGCTCAAAATACTTCAAATCCATATCAAAAGACACATAAAAAAATGCATAATTTCGTAAATTTGGTGGAGGTGCCGGGTAGACGAAATTAATTCTGGTAAAAACTGTCGGAAACTTTGAAAACTGAAGGCTGAAATTGGGCTTAAAATTAAAACTGATTCTGAACTTCACTCTCATGAGCTTGTTTTTCTTTTAAATCATTAAAATCAATCAATCAATCAATCAATTTTTTTTTTTTTTTAAGTTGTGCATGAGAAAATTGTGTTTTTTTGGTAAATCGCGACAAATCGCGAATTTTTATTTTTAAGGGGCGAATTTTCAAACTTTAAAAAACCATTTTTGCACATCTCTATGCATGGGCAAACCTAGTTTTTGAGTTTGAAACTTCTGAACCAAAAAAGATCCTAACTTTCACAAATCTGTTTAAAATCGAAAACAGGTAAGGCCTAGGCATACAAAATCAAAGAAATGGAAAGTGTTACAACTGTAAAGATCGAATAGACCTGAATGAAAATGCCAAAACAATAAACATCAATAGTATCATATAGGGCCACTAATCCTTACTTTGTGTCTGTATTTAGTATTTACTTAAATTATGGCATAATGTAGGTTAGGTACGGGTATTCTAAAGAAGTCTATAATTTGAATACAAAGTTCGGAATAAGTAACGAAATCGTAATTTAATTTTAAACTGAAACCAAACTGAATTTAAAAAAGTTTGAATGAGTCCGGAATTTTGAACGTTTGCCCATCCCATCATTAACAGTATGTCCCAAATTTACAAGTTAAAGATAAAACATCTAGATAAGAGTAAGACTACACAAAATAAGTAGGCGAGGTAAATACTAAACACTGCAGTCTGAACCGATTTGCATCTTAAAACAAAAATATAAGAAATACAAATAACCTGCATGTTATGATAAAGTTCACCGTTAAACTTAATTGTTATGTTTGTATAGTTGTTTAATGACACAACTCATGTGCAACTACAAATTCATTTATTTACAGACTACGTATATACTCAATTATAGGCCGCAATCAAGTAATGGCCGCGCCCCTATTTTGAGCACTCAACTTTTAACGAGTATGTTATAAATACTATTGACAAATGGCTTCACATAATGTCCGCATCCCACTTTTTGAACTTGATATTTTTAAATATACCAGAGGCCTATACTTGCATAAATACAGTAGACTTATCCTTGAAATGATTCCCAAAAGAGGAATGCCCCTAAATAATATTATTAATACGAATTAATAAATAATAATTAATAATCAACACAGTTTCAACTATGTTGGGTTGAGTGGTGGTTTTCCCACCAATATCTAGGGCATGAAACTGTAGCTACTAAGCTTGCCAGACTCAGTGTTTCTTCCTCAAAAACAAAACCAAGCAATTACGTTGCCTCTCAGTTTTAAGACGAGATTAAGTAAATGGCGTTTCTCGATTACTAAGAAGGTAACTGTTAACTGTAAAGTCTTATGGCCATCTTTCGTTTGCAGCACTGTAACACATACAGTATATAAATTTAAAGCAATCGATTGTTTGTAGGCCTATCGTTGTCATCAGAGCTCTACTCACTAGCAATACCAGCCTCGAATAGAGGTAATGTCTACCTACGAGATGCATCTACTATAATACCTTCAAACATAACAATTATATATGTATTTTATAACACGGATCTTGAATATGCACCAGGATACTACGCTTGGGTTAGGCGGTGGTGGTGGGGCATTGAGACCTCTCCTACATAGCACCGAATCGCGCGTCCACACCTGCCTAGAAGAAACGACGTCAGTTAACTAGTCAACACCCTGTTATTGCATTGACAATAAAATTCACGGTGTCCAATGCTAGGGATGAGTAGATATTATGATAGTAGACCATATTAATAGCAAAGGAATTCTCCTATTAAAGTTTGATTAGGGTTGCCGTTTGATAATCGATATATCGATTGATACGATTATCTCCAGAAACGATTGCTAGTCAATTCAGTCTTCCCGACGCTCCCGAAGCTTGCCCGTCCGAAATTTTGTAATTAACCGCTCGCTCTGCAGAACTTTATAAAATATTTCCAGTCAAGGCATTAAATCACTTTATTCCGTGGAAAATTCGTCCACTGCGAGATCTACAACACGCGTATGGCGCGAAGTCAGAAGCGCAACGCATCGCCTCTGCAGTGTAGGTCACTTGTATGGCGTGCGTGTGTTGCCGGGCGGCTCACTCGCCTCGTCACAACCGATATTGTAGTACGCCACTCAAGCTCAGCCAAGCATCTTCCCATTCCCCATGCATTCCTCCCCATGCTACGATAATATTATCGTATGAGTTCTCTCAGCCCAATATTACGTCGTCTTCCAAAGTAATGTCGAATATTATTCATCTCGTCAAGTACCTAATAAATATCGGAGCATTGAATAGTTACTGATAATTTGAAATTTGTGAAAATAGCGTTTCGTGAATAGATGCTACAAAGCGCTATTTTTTTCTGTTAAAACTATGGTTTTCCAGTCCTATTTCATTTAATATTACATAGGTAGGCCAGTATCTATTATTTGCTATACACATTTTTAATCAGTTGATATTGATTCAACCTTGATGACACAATTTCAAAATAAAAATAGTAAAAAACTTCATACACAAGCTTTTGAAGGTGAACAAAAAATAGATGCTATAAAACACTATAAAATTACACTTGAAAGTTGAAAATGTTATGCATGATCTCTACTGATAATATCTCGTGCATGAATAAAGACAATCAAACATAAGCTGAAATGAAACTTCAAAGAAGTAAGATTTCCAAGAAGCACGACCTTCACAAAGACAACACACAAGCCGGGTAGCATCTATTTACACTACGTAGCGCGCTTTCGTCGGGCCAGCCGGCCACACGTGGGGGGAGGAAGGGGGGAGGGGTGCGCTCGTGAAAGACGTTGCTAGCGTGGAAAAACCCCGTTTTGAGCAAATAGAAGGAACAAAAGGATGCACTCACAAAAGGTCCACGGTCCGTGTCGGTATGCTAGAAAGAATAGGCCTAATTTTTATTCGATTATCGATAGATGTAAAAAATATTGATATTTATCAATCAATAATTTATTGCACATGCGCGGTTCGATTATTGATATTAAAATTCCTATCAAACGGCAACCCTATAATCATTTGATATCAGTGAATGTTTCAGCTTACCTCGCCAGCACCGCGGGATTACCAGAGCGCCTCCAGTTGCATGTTCATGAAACCCGGGCTCTTGCGGCACTCCCAGTACTTGCCGTTGCTCTCCCAGCTCTCGTCGGAACATTTCCTGCGCACAACAATCAAAGATTCAACGTCAATACAGGGGAGACGGACATAGGCCTATCTAATAGTTTGATGATCAAGTTACCGGAAAGGCCATATCTATTTAAAGTGTCAAGTAAATTTAACTGCCTGATAAGTTGTTATGCCTATGGCAAGGTTTCAAATTAGGCTAACAGACAGATGAATTTTAACTGGACATTGAAATACCAGATGGATGGTAGAATAAAGATTAAAGCCAATTTTACACTCAAAATAAGCAATATTGTAAATTAATTTACTTCCATGTTACTTGAGAAGTTGAAACTGTGTAATAAGTCATCTACATCGCAATTAGCTAAATTAACACTACTTTCACCAAGCAAAGCCTGGAATAAGTTGACTTGAACCCAACTTTTCATGAATTTAACAACGTTGATTAATTGGCAAAGACTCATTGTTTCTAAATCGCTGAATCTGACTAACTCGTCAATGTGGATGAACAGGGAAATAGAAATTACTTACAAATTATCTACAATAATTTACAAACGCTAATTGGATGTTAATGCTGCTTGACACTAGGCTCGTTGGTCTTTTGGTTAGCGTACCGTATTTACTCGCATAAGGCGCGCCGTCGCATAAGACGCGCACCCTGTTTTTTGGGACAGGAAAAACGAAAAAAAAGTTTTTTTGTGAAAAATCATGTTTTTATTTTAGAACATAAAATATACTTAATTAATACTTTTAAAATAATAATTTCTTATAATTGTCAACAAAATTTACGTAGGCCTACGTAGTAACGTAATCATGTAGGCCTAGACCTAATCGCGAGATCATAATGTCGACGCCACAGTTCGTTGACACCCTGTTACGGTCAGACACTGGACTACACTTCGTTCTACGTTGCTACACTTCGTGGTCTTCCGTACACGATTTCCAATTTCCTCGGCATCGCCAATAACTTGGAGCTTTTCACTCGCCGTGAAAGCCCTCAAAATACGACCTTTAAAACTCATCACGTTATCGTGCCCGTGCGTGTTTAGGCCTAGTCAACAAACACCTGCACTACTACACCCACGCCACGCCGACGGCCTACGAGTGGCGAGTAGTGCGCGAGGCTGATGCTAGGGCGCGCCAGCGGCCAGTAGTGAAGGAAGCTAGTGTCGCGCTCTACCACATACTCTGTTCACTAGTCTCCCGAATACTTCGTTCGCCACGTAGCAGCAGCGAGCGCTACGAGATGAAACGCGCGCATTTCAAACACGATTTTTCGCTTTTACGGGAAATCCTCTCGTAAGACGCGCACCCCAACTTTTCGAAGTGAAAATTTGGAAAAAAGGTGCGCGTCTTATGCGAGTAAATACGGTATCTGCTTCCAATGCAGAAGGTCCAGGGTTCGATTCCCGCTATAGGCAGAAGTTTCTAATCTTCTGATTTGGACTTACATCGATCAGTTCTTGTCTTAGGAATTAGTAATCGGTGACTTTAGAGACGTGAATGACTTAAGAGCGTGCCAATTAGAAGCTACTCCATGCTATCATGAAAGGAGACAAACGGCTTTCTAAATATTTGTAAATTTATAAATATTTGCATAAAGACGGCGGTGCTTGTCCATCCACTCAACAACAATCACAACTCCACAGCCACTTAAATAGGCAAATTAGCCAACTAGACAAAGTATCAATGTGGCAGTGAAATGATTTTCCACTTTCATGATCGCTTCAAATCGGCATGCTAGCGCTCGGTGGGAAGGATAGGAGACTGAGGGTCTAGCGCAAAGCTTATGTATTATCATTGGACCCAGTCCAAGAGACAGTGCCGGTTCAAGAGGAACATGTCTGGGGTGGAAGACTACGAAATAGGAAAGGTGTCTAGCAAATGACAATCTTGAATCTGGTAGTGAATTTAAGAAGCTTATTTAGAATAACTAATCAAAAAAATTTAGCAGTAATAGGGGAAACAAGAACAAGAAACAAGCGTCAATTCATAAACTTCACATCATATTATCTCAAGTCCTGAAGAAGACGACAACATGGTCTTTGAAACGTCGACAGAAAAATATCATCAACGGGTAGCGAGACACAAGTTTTATTAGAAATGTATTTATCTATTGAAACACACCTATTCATACTGTCAATAAATTTGCATTATTAGTTCAAAATTTCCGTACTTCTAAGGCTACTTTGTGCCAAAACTACTACCATAGGCATATACAAATAGATCGGCCAATGTATTTTTTGGTAGTTGGTGATCGTGTAGGCCTCATCCGATGTTTGCTTCTTCTTAACCTATTTAACAACCAAGGTATAAACTTGTTAGCTACGTACCGAAACCACTTGGGTTGATGCATCACATTGGATTGCTCCTTGCGTTTCCTCCGTTCTCGCTGTGACTGCTCCAGCTGCAGCTTGAGACTCTCGGCTGCCGACAGGTTGCCTTCCTCCAGCAACCTACGACACAACGCAACACGTTTCCTAGTAGCCGAGTACACTTTTAAACATCTCTCTTTCAACCTAAATGGTAGGGGTAGGGTAGGTATGAGAAAATTCAAAATTCAAAATCTTTCCATGAATATATAAAATAAATAAATAAATTTTTATTTAGAGTCTACCCACTCAAGTCATATAACTGATTTTCAGTGGGTGGGATAGTAAACCAAAGCGACCAAGCCAACCCTGTAGGCGCTGACGCAATCGACGAGTGAGCGATAAGTAACCAACCAAAGATCGATCTTTTTAATAGAAAATAAAGCAATCAGTGGTATGGACAGTGCGAACACACGCGGATCAACGCCGGAATCAACAAGGCCGATTCATAACAATTTAAAATTTATTATTTGCCTCGTTGCGAGGACGGCTCCAAAGTCACCGTTTACAAATTCCTAACACAAGAACTGATGGACTCAAGTCCAAATCAGAAGTTAAAAAACTTCTGACTTTAGCGGGAATCGAACCCTGTACCTTCTGCATTGGAAGCAGAGACCCTAGCCACAAGACGAACGAGTCACCTCCACCATGATGGTGATGCCGGTTTGGTGGAAGCCCCGAGTTTACAGATTGTTTCTGCACCTGTTGCGATCTAGCTAACTGAAATTTTACTGCATTTCGTACATTTTGTGGGTAAGGGGTGAACACATCAAGTTTAGGAACACTGTTAGGTACCTGTATGTATCAATAAAAAATAAAATCAATAAAAAAAGGAGTTTAAACAACTTCGCATGCGACTGTGGCTGGCACCGCAGTTTTATGCTTTCAATTTATGAACGACCTACAATTGAGTAAGTAGGCCTAAGGTTATTGTTATACTATTTGGTAAAGGAATATTGAATATTTGTATTCAAAATTCATACTTTTAATCAACTATTCATCAATTTAAACATAAAAATCACGATTTGCACTCTCCTAATAACGGTACGTAACAAAAAAATTTGTTTGCATGTCAACCAAAGATAAAGGCAGGCACGAGATGGTGTGTGTTTAAACGTGTTTGTTTACGCCTGCGAGTCTACTTATTTTAAGTTGGCAAAATTCACAGACTTTCGTACTTTACCAGATTGAAACCCGTATTTACCGAGGCTACAGATTTGGCTCACTGGAAAAATGTCAAAACAAGATAACTAACTTTACCCCACAATGTTATGATTGGCAGTAGTGACATATTATTAATTATTATGAATATGATGGAAGTCCGGGGGTTTCTTAACCCCGGGAAAATCTTTTGGTTATGGATTCGATTAGACGAGTTTTAGAGATTTTTTTAGAGGAAATGTCAGAAATATTACCAATTTGAATTTCTCTAAATATTTCAGATTTATTTAATTTTATTCTTGACTTTTCCAGGATTCCCAGACTTATAGTCACCCCTTACAGACAAAACTTTTCACCTGCTGATGACAACTGCAGCTAATTTAAAGTTTTAATTTAATTTATTTTAAGAACAGTGTATGTCCAAATAATTTCAATTTAACAATCAATTTACCTGTTCTACTAGTTTCAATTTAAAATTTTAAGTTGTTTGTAACCTTAATCAACAACACTTTTCGTCCTTCTGGGACTCGTCAGGCGGATGGTGGCCACTAAAAATCAGCTAACTACAGACAAAAGAAACTCACAAGTCACAACACATAACCAAACCTGTGGTAGGGCCACGTAAGAAGTAAATTCTGCATGCATGTTGTCATCATCAGCAAGGTTACTTCACACACCATTCATACCAAGACACACCGTCAGCACAACCAGTAAGGGGGCTTCCCTCCCAACTCTGGTGCTCGGGAGACAAAAAAACCATGACTTACACTGGATTCGAACCAGGACCCTTGGCAACAAGAGAAAAGCTACCCCTCCTGCCGTTGCTGTGCCAGGGTGCCTCTCCATTCATTCTAGGAGAATAGGTTAGAGATAGGAAGGGTGAATAGTCACAACACAGCACAACCAGTGAGGGGGCTTCCCTCCCAACTCTGGTGCTCGGGAGACAAAACATCCATTCTGGATTCGAACCAGGACCCTTGGCAACAAGAGAAAAGCTCCCCCTCCTGAGAGGGCTAGGAAACACCCACCTCTGATCAGGACGGAATCTGGTGTCTGTGGCTGGCAAGTACTTGGCCATATCAGTCTCTAACTCATTGAGCTCCATTGCGAACCTCGAGAAGCCGTAGTACATCTCGTATTCTTCCGGCATCGCTCCTGCGGGTGAACATTGCAACCAGTGAGTACATTCTACTAGAGTCAGAGTTGTAAAAAACTTGGGATTTAGAGGGTTTTATTTTGTGTAATGTTTTTAAAATTCATGCTCTTATTATAGCTCAAACAGATGGTGAAATATACCAGACTACTAATTAGGTTTTATTTTTTTGACATTATTTAAAAAATCCTGTTCTTTTCATAGCTCAAATAGGAAGTGAAATGTTCACAGCCTACTAGAATCTACCCATATCCTACTCCAAGCCAAGAACGTCCAAGGCTAAGTAGGTAGATATCAAAATGAACCAAAAATTCTAAATTTGGTCAAGTAGTGTGATTAAAATTAAAATTTTATCAAGAAGTATGCGTATGTGAAATGTTAACATAATTGTTAATTGTACCATCATCTCTCATTTTGAAGAATATTCCTGAAAAAACACAGCCCAGGGTTTTTTATGTTTTTTTTAAAGTGGGTTTTATTGGGTAAAACCCACTGGGTTTAACTGGTCTGGGGAAAATTGTAACAACTCTGACTAGAGTTGATGGTAATAGCCACAAATTTTGATTTTTTTCATAATTATTTTAAGTACCAAAGATATTATTGTAGCATCTACAAAATGAACATTAAATGAGGGGCATCTTGAATTTCTAGTGGGTGTGTATGTGTGTAGATTTAACATCAATGCACACAGTACCTGGCCTCCAGACGCAGCGAGCGGAGGGGGCCACTCCGCAGTACAACGCTTCACTCCACTTGCCAAAGAGGTTCCTAACTACCTTCCCGTCTTCGTTGGTGACTGTTCCAAAGACCTCGTGCCGCTTGGCTGACCAGTAGCTTGCCTGCAACGGCAAGGTGCACAAAACTTTAATCCTAGAGGCACACCTACATTGTGCCGCCTACTTGGTCTTGTTCCAAAAGAAATCAAAGATATACTTCAATATATTAAATTAAAAAATGAGTTTGACAAAATTCTTGTTACAAAAAGCATACTACAGTGTACTACATGAATTTATTACATCAATTTGACCTACCCTAATTTAAATCAGTTTATTTATTGTTAATGGTAAAATACTTGAAATTTGGAAACTAATGTTCTTCTTATACATTTCTTTTTATCCAAGTTACCGGTACCTAATAATTAGGGGTGTGCGAGTACCCGAAATTTTGAGTCGAGTCGGGTATTTGGGATTCGAAATCGAGTCTCAATTTTTTTTTTACGATTTTGGTGGAGGTGCCGGGTCGCGGCCCCGCGAACGAGTGTAAAAAAGTAAAAATCGTCATCTATTTTTGGCACTACCTTACCAACTCTGATTACCGTATTTGCTCGATTGCACGCCAACACCAAATGCAAGCCGACCCCTGATTAAAATTCATCTGACAAAAAAGTGTAGCATTTAAATACTCATAAGTCATAAGTTTGCTATCGATTCCAAGTCGGGGTGCCATTTTGAACTGCAAAAATGTGTCAAAATGTAGGCTTGCAATCGAGTAAATACGGTAGTCATAATAGTAACCTCAGTCTATTGATACAAATTTGTATTCTTCTTGGAAGTTTTGACCTTTTTTGGCACAAATAATAAAAATATGTCACTATAATGTTTGTATCAACATTTGCGGAAGGTACTGTGTACGTCTACTTAAGACTTGGACTCGGACTCGAAATCGAGTAATTTTTAGGACTCTTGACTCGGACTCGACTCGAACTCAAAAATCAGGACTCGCACATCCCTACTAATAATGTAATATTTTAAACTTGTACTGTATCATTGGCTTTCGGCAATAATAGGCCTATGTATTAATATGAGAGACAATGTGATGAAAGATAATTATTTTATAGTGACATGGTCATGAAGGTATTTTATTATTAGTATGTACTGTATGTATAGTATTAATACTATTTTGTAAAATTCATTAAGTTTAATACTTATATAAATACTTGTGTAAAAAAAAATGGACTACACTGTGAAAACTGTAACTAGGCCTATTGCTATTTGTTGTTAAAGTCCAAAATAAATTGAAAAATAAATTGAAAATTGAAATGAGCGCAGTGACTTGCCCCAAGAAGGTGTTTCAGTACAGTAATACAGTAGAAGGCAGATTATTATCGGGGAAACAGGACATGACGTCGAAACTTATGATTTATTTGAGATAAAGCCTGCGGATCTGGGGGCGTTGTATAAAAGTTTATGTTAAGGTTGAAGCATACTTTTCATTCATAATATTAGTTTGCATAGGTATAGATGAGGCCTAAATGGCTAAGATACTTAAACTGGGAACATGAATAAACACGTTTCAGTGATGGGAGAGGTACAGAAGGACAGCAGCATACCTTAAAAAACGTTAGGTAGGTCGCACAAATAGATGAATAGACAAGTTACTGAGACGTTTCGAGTTTTGACGAACTACAGGAGAGTAGTTCTAAAGCTAGCATGATATGTACAATGAGGGCGCTGTCGGTGGTTGGTGGCAGATGGAACTAGGTCTAGGGGAGGCAGATCTGAGCACGCCTGCTACATGTTGTTCAGGTTAGGAAGCTGGCAAGATCTGGTGATGTGTTGGTGTGACAGTTCCCAGTTTCTGAGTTCAAACTGATTGCAGTCATCGGGAAGCGCATTGATGATTCTGGTCGTGAAACAGTCTTTGAAAGACAGGTTGTGTTCAACAGCATGCTGGGCCACAGGTTTGTCAGGATCCATCGGTTTGACAATTTGATGGTGGCCTGTCATGCGGGTTCTCGGTTTGTTTGAGGCGAGGCCTACGTATTCTCCCGGACATCGAGTGCATGTGAGCTGGTGGATTACGTTGGAGTTGAGGCAGTTGTTGTGGAGATGGATGGGGTAGATGACACCTGTGGATTGAAGGCAGAAGACTACTTGAGCAGGAGACTACAGGCAAGAGGAGAGAGATCAGAGGATGTGCAAGAGATAATATATTGTGGGAGGAAAGAAAATAGAAACATTTGGTTGCAATCCCAAGCAGACCATGCCAGAAGTGGGAAGGGCAATGGATGATAATGATGATGATTAGAGGTCTGCAGGTACCTGAAATTTCGGGTAATTTCAGGTTTTGAAGCATACCCGAAATTCGGACTTTTATAAATGTAAACCGTGTTTTTACGGGTAGGCCTAAGCATAAATTGCTAACCAATTTGGACCCTTAAATCGTCAAAAAACGTTTGTGAAATGGAGTAAAATAAGACTGTTTTTACTTTAAGTCAAAATACAGCCAGTTCTAAATTGTTTTCCACGAAATTTGGGCGAAATCGGCAGTTTTTCCCCATTTTCCAAGTATTTACTATGTTCTCGTGAGAAAATAGGCCACTAAAACAGCTGCCGAGCTGCTGGTGACGTCACACCTCACACTCCATTGATATTATCAATGTCACACTCGTACTGCAGGGTTGGCAACATAATAAAAACTAAACTATAGAAACTTTGCTTCTTGATCTATGAAGTACCAACATTTGAAACTTAATGGCATGAAATTTTAAAATACGCAAAATTAAAAAAAAAAAATTGAAAAAATTGAATTTTTTAGGCTAAATGGATTCTTTATTTTGAGTTTTTATACTGAAATTAAAGATTTTTAAAAACAAAATGAAGACTTTTTTTTGCTATTTTTCAGGGTCCCTAATTAATAATGAGTTTGAATAATTATAACTTAATTGTTAATTCTTTTTTGCAAGTTTAAGTCTGGGTGAGGCCATGGGCTTTTTCGTTAACTTATTACCATTAGTTAAATCTTTTAATTGCAAACAAAAATTGCAACAATAAATGTTGCATTAATTAATATGTGTGTCATTCATAGTCTGTTATTTTAGCAGAAAAATACCTGACCCGAACCTGAAAACTACCCGAACCTAAAAAGTGCTACCCGCAGACCCCTAATGATGATTATGTTACAAACAAGGCCACATCCTTACCTTAACGAACGTTAGTTTACAGCTGAGATTGCCGTTACTGATCCTGAGCTCCCCATACTGGTCCACCCAACGCTGACCGCTGAACAGGTTGTGAACACACGTCGTCACTTTGTTCCACTTGTAGTGGTCACCAAACTTGGGTAGGATCAGATTCACGCAACCTAGACAGTTTGATCACCCACTTGTATAAATAAATAATAAATTAATAAATGAATTGTATTTAGAGTCTACCCACTCAGTTAATTAACTGATTTTCAGTGGGGGACTTTAAATCAAAGCGACTAAGCCAACCCTGTAGGCCCCGACGCAATCGGCGAGCGAGCGATAACCAACCAAAGATCGTTATTTTTAATAGGAAATATAGCAATCAGTGGTATGGACAGTGTGAACACCCGCGAATCAACGCCAGAATCAACAAGGCCGATTCAGTACAACTCTGAATTTATTATGTGCTTCGTTGCTAGGACGGCTCCAAAGTCACCGTTTACAAACTCCTAAGACAAGAACTGATGAACTTAAGTCCAAATCAGATGTTAAAAAACTTCTGACTTTGGCGGGAATCAAACTCTGGACCTTCTGCATTGGAAGCAGATACGCTAACCACAAGACCAACGAGCCACACGGAACATAATGAAATGCGCTCAACAAGCAAATAAGATAGTGTAGGCCTACATTATTAAACTGACAAGGTTTCTGTTTGAAGCCGTACGAGACAAAATAATTTGTTGAGGGTATTATCACTCAATAATTAATGAATGAAAGTATTATAGAAATAAATTAAAAAAGTAACTCCACCGGGGATTGAACCCGGGAACTCTGCTGTTCGGGCAGATGCTCTTACCAACTGAGCAATGAAGACAAAATTTCTGTCTATAATACCATCATAACAATGTTATAGTCCACTACTATAAAACCAAGGTTAAAATGATAGTGTGTTGTTAAGTACAAGTAGAATAATATATTGATTATAAATAAAAATTTGTTAAACATTAATCAAGACCAGGAATCCAAGTCAACAAGTAATTAGTCTAATTACAATAACAAAATTGAATATTGATGTTTGAAATAGTAAATTTAACGTTGGTTTGTAAATGTGTAAACTTTATAACCATCAAGCATATTGCTTATGTTATGTTGGCTTATCTATGTTTATGACTTAATAAGTTAATATGCTTGTTGTTATATACCGCTAATTGTATTTAAATGAGCACTGTGGGAATGAAAAGTTAATTGAATTAGAAATTATTATCAATACCTACGTAAGAACAAAGCCAGCTGTGAATTACTAACTAGGCCTACATGGCATTGTTTACTGGCGAGATGCAGATGCTACAATTCCACGACTGTGATCAAGCTTTTTGTTTTTCTTCAATATCAACTATTTTTCCAGTATGGTGACAAACTGAATCATCTAACAACAGTGCCATCACATACCTGTGGGCTGAAACTCCATTGACTTGCCCCAGAACTTGGTTTTGATGCGAGCGTCTTGCCAGAAGACGAAAGAGCGTGACTCGGCGTGACACACACTCACGGGCGGGTGGTGGCTTACCTACACAGAATATAATAATCATAAACTAGACTCATTAAACCAAACAGTAGGCCTACCGACTCAGTCTTATGATTTTGATTTTGGAGAAACTAGTTAATATTTTGATTCGGATGTGGACAGGGAACCCTACAGCTTACGTGGTCGGTGACTGAACGGCTAGAAGTTTGTTTAATACATTTAGGTCCTACAAACACAAAACATAAAAATGTTTTGATAAGGTTTTGGCTTTACAGGGCCTAGTTGACTGGTGCATGCACTAGTGAACAAGGGCAAGTCAGCCAAAAGCATTCCAACATAATAATATTATTGTGCACATATCTTTAAGTAGGCTATTAAACAATCTTCAAGATCCTTGCATCTGTTGGGTTTCCTAACCCCACCCTCATCTAGAGAACATGGTACAAGAGAAAGTTGCCTTTTGCTGTTTGTTGCCCAACAAAGTTGCTAAGAGAAAGTGTACAATTGCTGGCAGCCTGATACGTACTTGAGCCAGGCTGCCCAACCTGGGAAATACGATCTACAATCTCAACTTCAACAACAACAATCAGAACTCTTCCCAAACTATGTGTTCAATGAACAGATGTATAATATAAATGATCAGTGATTGACCACGAATAACACCAGCAGGTGTCATATTATTTAGCTAAGTCCTGTATCAAGACTAGAAATAAAATTGCGGGGACAAAGTCGAGCAAGTTGTCCACTACGAACTTAAGCATCTTCTCATTCTAATTTAGTTTGGATAATTGAGCTTTCTGGAGAAGCAATCTCTCTTATTAACTCTTCGCATAAGATCGACTCACCTGTTCCGCTATAAACCGGAAGCCTCTGTCCTCGCGAATACACTCGTAGGTTTCTCCGAGCAACGGATTGAACGGCTTTGATCCGGCGCGGAAGTACGCGGAGCCGTACGAAGAGACAGCGAACGCTGCGACTAGCACCATCCTCTCGTATCGGTCGTCGGTATCAGCCGCCTTGTCCAGGAGTTCAGAGTACTCCAACTCCTCACACATGCGCTAGGGAGAGATAAGTAGGCCGTTAGCATCTGATCAAGTACAAAACAATCAAGACGAGATCGGGATTATTCTTTACTGTATGGCAATAAATATAATTGGTAGGTACATAATCATAAGCTAAACCTGTAGTAGCCTACTATAAATATATTTACTAGGAAAACGCTCAAGTCCCGCCGCGTTGATGGATGAGCTTTTTTTGAAGTTTTTAGTCTGCGTGGGATATCTTTACTTTTGCGAGTGCTTTGTTGCTTTGTTTTGCTTCCCACGCATTGTAGGTGATTGTTGTCAAGTTTCTTTTGTTACCTGTCAATTGGAATTATTTACCGAAAAAACTTATATTAAAAGCTTTATTTCTATGGATTCTGGGTAACTTTGTCAACTTTTTCTTTCAAAAGGTACTACATCACCATAACCTTAATGTCCATGTATAATATGAACGTTGTAGCCCCACCCATTTGGTCAGAATTGGCCCAAATGGCACGAAAATATCGCATACAAATCAAAAAAACTTATATTAAAAGCTTTATTTCTATGAATTCCGGCTAACTTTTTCAACTTTTTCTTTCAAAAGGTACTACATCACCATAACCTTAATGTCCATGTATAATATGAACGTTGTAACCCCACCCGTTTGGTCAGAATCGGCCCAAATGTCACGAAAATATCGCACTAAAAATCGAAAAAAATCGTAAAAGTACGATATTCATGAGAAATATTTCTTCGATTGTACCCAAAAACAATACACCTCTAAGTTCAGAGATTTCGAAGGTCCCCTTAAATTTTCATCAAGATCGGATATGCCGTTTGCCTGGTAGAGAGTTAACAAACAGACAGAAAAACAAACAAACAAAAAAAAAAAAAAAAAAAAACAAAAAAAAAACACCCGAGCTAAATTTTTTGGGGGTCAGTGAAATTGAAGTCTTCGCTTCGCTCATCCAATTAAATCAAATCATTTGTAGATAGATCAATTGACATCTGTAGGGAAAGGACATGGTTGAGATGGTATGGACATCTGAAACAAATGACGGAAGAGAGGATGCCCAAGAGAATGTATGGAAGAAGAAGAAGATGGGGGAGGCCTAGGCAGAGATGACACAGAGAGCAGGGAGGATGTGGAAGAGATGCGATTGATGGAGTATAGAAAGAAGTGGGAAAGAAGTTTCAAAACCCAAGCTGATCCCAGAAGCGGGAAATAATGAGTATGAACATAGCAATAGTACAGTGTTTACGCAAATATGGGCCTCAGGTATATTTTTGGATGAGCGAAGCGAAGACTTCAATTTCACTGACCCCAAAAAAATTTTGCTCGGGTGATTTTTTTTGTCTGTTTGTTCGCTCTCTACCGGGCAAACGGCATATCCGATCTTGATGAAATTTGGAGGGGACCTTCGAAATCTCTGAACTTAGGGTGTGTCTGAATTATGGTCCAAGTACAGGTGTAAGTCCAAGTCCAACTCAATGTTAAAGTGCTATACTAGCCTACAGTAGAGCTGCCTGCCGGGCAAAGTCAACACTACCTAAAGTTAGGTTAGGTGTGCATTCGAGAGTCCTTTGTAAAGTATTTGTTTATTAAAAGTATTTGTACATCTAGTAAAACCAATTAAATACGTGATAAAAACAAACAAAACTTAAATGTTTACCTTTATTTAACAATGCATTCATTTATTGTTTCTCTCGTTGTCGCGGACGGCCATTTTGAATCGGACCTAAAACGAGTGTACACTTTCGATTGCTCGATCTATTTGTCGACTTGGACCAAGAATGGACCTAGACTTAGACTTTTCAGACAGTACTTTACACGCCATCGACAGATAATCAGTACCTAACTACGTTGTTAGACGTGGATTTGAACTTGGACCTAGACCTGGACCTGGACCTAGACTTTGAATAATTTTCAGACACACCCTTAGAACTGTATTGTTTTTGGGTACAATCGAAGAAATATTTCTCATGAATATTGTACTTTTACGATTTTTTCCGATTTTTTGTGCAATATTTTTGTACCATTTGGGCCAATTCTGACCAAATGGGTGGGGCTACAACGTTCATATTATACACGGACATTAAGGTTATGGTGATGTAGTACCTTTTGAAACAAAAAATTGAAAAAGTTAGCCAGAATCCATAGAATAAAGGTTTTAATATGAGTTTTTTAGGTTTATAATAACAATAAAAAAGTAACAATAGAAACTTGACAACAATCACCTACAATGCATTCAAAAAGCACTTGCAAAGGAAAAGTGGTCCCACACAAACCAAAACTTAAAAAAAGATCATCCACCATCAACGCAACTAAAAAAAGTGTTTGCGAAGCTTCCTAGTATCGAGTAAACACGTAGTTCCCCGACTGTGCCCACCTGTAGCATGTTGAGTGGCTCATTGAGTGCGACGGGCATCGACACCTGACTCAAGTCCTGTCCAATGTTCTTGCAGAGCAGGTTCCACAAGCTGAGCCCCTCTGTGTCCGGCCGTGGGACCGGCAGCTTGGTGCGACGCCCGGTTCCTCCGCCAGTGATCACGCCCACCACTGCAACACACAATAAGAAACAGGCTAGTTTTCAACAAGTACTCACTTAATTGAGTACTTTAAATTGGAAAAAATTTGACTTCAGAGGTTGAGAAAGAATATTCACGTTTGAAATCAAAGTGGCTGACCTCTGGTGGCAAAATCGAGAACTAGCATAGCCATGATAGGTTATGACGGCATGGCCGCTATACCAGTGTTTGCGCATTGCGTGGGCTCGTTGATCTTTTGGTTAGCCTCTCTGCTTCCAATGCAGAAGAAGGTCCAGAGTTCGATTCCCGCTAAAGTCAGAAGTTTTTTGACTTCTGATTTGGACTTGAGTCATCAATTCTTGTCTTAGAAATTTGTAAACGATGACTTTGCAGCCGTCCTAGCAACGAGGCACATAGTAAATTTAAAGTTGTTCTGAATCGGTCTTGTTGATTCTGGCGTTGAACCGCAAATGTTCCCCAGTGTTGTTAAGTAGCGCGCTACTTGTAACATGTTACTTTTTTGAGTAGCGAGGACGGTAGCGCGATACTTTTGGAAATGTAGTTAAGTAGAGAGTAGCAAGCTACTATTAACAGGTAGCCGTAGCCTAAAATCGACGCTACTCTCATTTTGCAATTGGCCCTATTGCAATTAAACCATTACCGTTGCAAAAATCAATCATAATTAGGCGGAGGCCTAATAATATGTACTCACAAATTCTTTTCCCATACTTCTCGCCGGCCAGCTGAAGTTTGATCCAACGCGCACCTTGTTTCGCGCATCTTTGGATCTGGTGTTTACGAGATGTATATCCTCATCCGCACGGGTGGCGGGCGCTACTCGTGAAGAACAGACGGACATAAGGCCAATACTAATGCGCGTGCGCGGCTGGTAAAAACGCATCTTTCGTAGCAAAAGTTCATTTGTTAACCGATTTTTGTACGTAATAGACGGGGAAAACATATTACATAGGCTGCTGGGGCAGCTGGGCTCGCCCCGCGAATACAGGCGCGTTTTTTGTTTGACCTTGAGAGTCGTGCATTGAGTCACTTAGGCCTACATTGTGCAGAATGTTATCGTGAAGTAGTTATTGCATAAGTAGATGTGATCTGATAGGCCTATGCATTCTTTTCTCATCCTGGACATACAGCATTAGGAAACAATGTTGCAGGCCAAGCATCTAATTGGCTGGCCATTCTTTCAACCTCCTACATTGGCCAGTGGCAGTTGTATTGAAGCATAAGTTGGAATAATAATAATATTGCAATTGCTTTATTGCAACAGACCAGGGCCTAAGCCCTAATGAACTTAAACAAATTTTACTCTAGTTTGTGGTCAAAAAAACATAAGAGTAGCTGTGAAGTAGCGTCACTACTATTTTAAAGTTGCTGCACAAGTAGGAAGCTACTTAAGAATGAAAGTAGCTTAAAAAGTAGCTAAGCTACTTTCAAAGGTCATGTAGCTGTAGCTGTGCTACTTTTAAAAAGTAGCTTTAACAACACTGGTGTTTGCACTGTCAATACCACCGATTGCTATATTTTCTATTAAAAAATATTGATCTATGGTTGGTTATCGTTATCGTGATCAGAGTATAAAACATGCCAATTGCATACTGATACATAAATTAATAACAGTATACTTGCATTTAAAAGTAAAGGCCTTCTCAGCATAATTAACCTTCAAATGTTTGTATCCAAGTTTATTGTGCCCAATTTAATTTGCAACTTGCAAGGCCCTGTTTGGCCGAAACAGTTTCGACATTTTCGTGTATTATGTTTATTTTTATTTGTGCCTTTCTTCTACGAGATCCCCAGGGGTGTGCGAATAGCACATTTTGAATTCGAGTTGAGTCGAGGATTCCTTTAAATACTCGAGTATCGAGTCGAGTATTAATTTCAAAATTTAATTTTTTTATTTAGTCGGTCCACTTGGAACACAACAATTTTTCTGTTGTAAACATATAAAAAATACATCATTGTACTTGTATCAGGCTATTGAGGCCTTCCTGCCCTTTGTGCTGGTCAATTTCAATAAAATTATAGTATGTTATAACTGTTCCTGGCCCCATAACAATACTACTGCAATGTTTTAATCCGAAAAAAATCCTCCAAATTCGCACTCGCATTATAATATTCGCGGTCTAGGCATCTCCAATGCTATTTCAGCACATTTGAATATCCGCGCCCTTGAATGGTTCCAGCAGAGTCGATAAAGAAGTTACCTAACCTTCTTTGTCGACTCTAGCCACGCGTCGTTCGCGTCATCAAACACTGGCATCAAAGCAAAGATGGAAGATTGAAGGAAGAGACATAAAACATGTCAAACTACGCCAACGGGGGGGGATGGGGAGGTTAGCCGTCAAGGGTATGATATATTCAGGAGGGATAGAAATAAGTATGGGGGGGGTGTGATGATAGTTTGTAGGCATGAGCTTAGGGGGAGACTGTTGTGGTCAGATGAGGTGGTTGAGATGCTGGGTGTTAGGGTTACCTTGGGGAGGGGAACTTCCATGGATGTGGTAGGCGTGTATAGACCTAGTGATAATGGGGAATGGAGGTTTTAAATAAGCTAGAGGAGGTAGTAGTGCGTAGTAAGGATAGAGTGTTGGTTATAGCAGGGGATCTAAACTTACCCGGGGTGCATTGGGAAGGGGGGAGAGAGGATGTAGGAGTAGGAAGCAGGAGTGGGCTTGTATGGTAGTTAATGAGGGGTTTATACAGGCTGTAGGGGAGGGTACAAGGGACACCGGAAGGGGGGAAAATAATATTTTAGATGTAATATTAGTTAGGCCGGAAGAGGTTTTAGTCAGGTCCGAGGTTGTAGAGGGGATAAGTGACCACAGAGTCCCAATAGTTGAGTTAGCGTTAGTAGGGCATGGTGACGAGGGAGGTGGGGATCAAATTGGGGGTAAGTTGATGAGGCGGTATGATAGGGCAGATGTTCAAGGGTTGCAAGAAGAATTAGGAAGAATGTATGAGGAGTGGTCTCGGGAGGAAAGGGGGGTAAATGAGATGTGGGAAAGTTTTCTAGATATATTTAGGGCTCTTTTGGAAAGGTTTGTACCGCATGTAGCAAAAAGGGAAAATGGGGATCCGGTTTATTACAATAGAAGAATTAGATGGTTGAAGAGAAAATGTAGGAGCGTGTATGGGAAGTATCGGAGGACTGGGAGGGGTAAGAAAAAGCTTAAGGAATGGGAGGAGATACTTGATAGGGCTAAGGTTGACGCTAGGGACGATTATATGATGAGGTTAATGGATGGGGACCGGGGAATTAGGGACAGCGGGACAAGTTTATACAAGCACTTAAGGGGACAAAAAGGACGGGTGGCAATACCTACTCTTAAGGGGGAGGGGGAAAGGATATACGTTAGCGACCAGGATAAGGCGGAGGCTTTAAATTCCTATTATGGGGGGGTGTTTCAGGAGAATAGGGATACAGGAGAGCAGTGGCAAGGGGAACCCCACTCACAATTTCAGATAGGGATGTAAAGAGGGTGTTGGGTAAGATGGTTGTAGGAAAGGCTCCAGGGCAGGACGGCTTGGGGTGCAGATTTTTAAAAATTGGGGGTGATGCCGCGGTAAGGTTTCTAGGGGATGTATGTAGAAAGTCTTTAAGTGAGGGTAAGATCCCTGAAGGTTGGAGGGAGGGACTCGTGGTGCCAATTCATAAGGGGGGCGATAGATGTACAATAGGAAATTATAGGCCAGTTAGCTTGACTTCAGTAGGGAGCAAAATTATGGAGAGGTAGTTGCAGACTATGTTAGGAACTCATTGGAAGGGGAGGCGTGGTTCACGGATGCTCAACATGGTTTCAGGGAAGGTTTTTCTTGTGACACTCAACTGGTAGGATTAGTTCAGGATATTGGGGACATTTTGGACAGTGGGGGGGAAGTAGATGCTGTTTTTCTAGATTTTGAAAAGGCTTTTGATAAAGTCTCGCACGATTTGCTAATGGAGAAGGTAAACAATGTGGTGGGGGATAAAGGAGTGGTGAGGTGGGTTGGAGATTTCTTGAGAGGTAGGTCTCAGAGGGTTAGGGTTGGGGGTACCTTGTCACATAGTATAGAGGTTACATCGGGGGTACCGCAGGGCTCAGTGTTAGGACCTTTGTTGTTTATTATGTTTATAAATGACATAGGGCAGGGAATAACATCAAGAATAAGATTATTTGCAGATGATTGTGTTTTGTATAGAGCAATAAGGGGGATTGAGGATGTTAGGTTGTTGCAGGCAGATCTGGGGGTAATAGAGGAATGGGTCACAGCAAATAAGATGGGTTTGAACATAGGTAAATGTAAGGTGGTTGTGTTTCTCGCGAAGAATAATTAAGGTAGGTAGGACATACACTTTAATGGGGGCTGTTATGGAGAAAGTAGGAACGTATAAGTACTTAGGGGTGATGTTGGCAGAGGACTTGGAGTCGGGGGATCAGGTGCAAGAAGTTGTTAAGAAGGGAAATAGGGCTCTGGGTTTTGTTATGAGAAATCTAAGAGGGACCAGCCGGGAGGTTAAAGATCGGGCATATAAGGTAGTGGTTAGACCTGTCCTGGAGTATGGGGCGGCGGCATGGGATCCGTATAAGTTGGGGGAGGTTTTGGAAGTAGAGAAAGTCCAACGTAGGGCGGCAAGAAGGGTTACGGGAAAGGTTAGGCGGTGGCGGTGGGAAGAGGATGATAAGGGGAATGTAGAGAGAGTATATGACAGTGTCACTGCAATGTTAGGAGAGTTGGGGCGGGAGTCATTAGAGGGAAGAAGAAGGGAGGTTAGGTTGTGCAATATGTACAGGGCGGCTAGGGGAAGTAGGGGGTGGGGGGACATCCGCAATAGGCTACAAGAGGGGCTTTACAGGGGAAGGGGGGATCATTCATGGAAGTTCCAGCGTCAAGTAGTAAGAACGGATCTGGGTCGGTATGGTTTCATGGAAAGGACTGTTAGGGAATGGAATGACTTGTCGGGGGATATTGTAGGTAGTGGGTCTTTAAGGGAATTTAGATCATTTTTAGGGGGGGACAGTAATTAGGTCTGGGGGGAGTGAGTGGTTGCCACCGGGCGGAAGGGCCCATTTGCAACCGTTAAGCAATGTTATGTTATGTTATGTTAACTACGATTTTAAAATACGTAAAAAGTGCATTAATGGAATGTTCACTGGCATTCTTTCTTCTCGATAGTTGATCTGAAATATTAGTGATATAGACGCAACGAAACCAATAAAGGATATTTGTTTTCGACGCCGTGTAGGCCTAGTCCTATTCCCGGTTCCCGCATCCAAGTCTCCGTTGTTGTTTATCGTAATAATTTTGAAAGCACGCAGTCTCTAGGGCCAAGGCCTACTTTTTGCCGTCACAGTACACACGTAGTAGGCCTAGGTTATAATAAGCCTAGGCCCAGGTCTCTGTACCTAGGCCTAGCCCTGCTGTGATGATGGTTCTTTTCAGTTTTCATAGGATTTCATATGTTTAAAACTCGACTCGAAAACTTCGAGCCTAAAACCAAACTCAACTCGAAGTCGAGTAAAAAAAAAAACTCGAAAAAACTCGACATTTTGAGTACTTGCACACCCCTAGCTCAGACCCCTGCAGTCACCGACCAGGTAAGCTGTTGGGTTCCCTTTCCACACCCCTACTTTTACATTATATTATATACCATAATCCATAATATATGGTTTGTGCTTTTATGTAGGTGCCTATATAACCACAAGAACCAGAGCCTACCTTGGTTCAAATCCAGGGTAAGACATGGTTCTTTTGTAGCCCAGCACTAGAGTCTAGGAGGGAAGCCCTCTCACAGGTTGTGCTGTGTTGTGACTTTCCAACCAACCTATCTGAGCTCTAACCTATTCTCTTAGAATGAATAAAGAGGCACCCTGGCCCAGCAACAACAGGAGGGGCAGCTTTTCTCTTGTTGCCAAGGGTCCTGGTTCGAATCCAGGGTGAGTCATGGAATCATGGATGTATTGTCTCCCGAGCATTAGAGTTAAGAGGGAAGCCCCCTCACTGGTTGTGCTGACAGTGTGTCTCAGTAGTCAGTATGAATGGTGTGTGAAGTAATCTTGCTAATGATGACAACATGCATGCAGAATTTACTTTTTGCGTGGCCCTACCACAGGTTTGGTTATGTGTAGTTACTAGTTACTAGTTAGATGATTTTTAGAAACGTGTCGTAGATTAAGGTAACAAACAACTTTAAATTAGCTGCATTTGTCATCAGCAGGTGAAAAGTTTTCTCATCCCCAGCCCTTCAGGCTAGGCTTTATGTTCTCTATGCTTTCCCAACCTGTCAACCCTTCTCCAATCTAAAATACATTACCATACCTTAAGTATTATCTTTGTTAATCAAGTTAGAAGTTGTAAATTAGTAAATGCAAAAGTAGGCCTAAATGCATTTTTGCCCAATTAACCAGATTAACATTAGACAATTAGACAAAAAAATTAGTACGTGTACTTATTAGACGCTTGTAAACGTAGCAAAAAATGGACATAAACTCGTAAACTCAATTTCTATGTTCTTGGCAATAACAGTTTAAAGTAAATACGGGAGACCCTACAAATAACATTAATAGCTTAGATTTGTAAATTGTACTATTTGCATCTACCTTAAAATTACCGTATAGTACCGAATATAGGCCGACCCTGAATATAGGGCGACCCCCTAACTTTGGCCGACAAAATTTTAAAAACGGAATTTTTAATGAAATATTTTTATTTTACGCGCCGTTATTCCTGTGGTCTGTTTCCGCGGATTCAGTGCCAAGGTCGTTTTTCCCGCGCGGCCTATTGACGCGGGGCCCGTGATGACGTAGCGCTATGACGCAATCTCCAAGCAGACCGGTTCATATCGCCCAGTTATCTGTTCCTCGTCATAATTCACTCATCAGTTGGCCTGCAGTAGGTCTGGAGATAGCGTTGCGTCCTCCGTGCCTGCCGTATTGTTGGCGCAGCGCCAGGCACAAGCAGTGATCTATACGTATTTCCTTGTCACACAACGCTGTAACTTGGTGTTTGAAATTAGTGCGTCAAAATGCCGATGCTCGCATATAGGTTGAGGAGGGATTTTGAGACCTAAAATAATGAAAAAAAGGTCGGCCTATATTCAGTACTATACGGTAACTAGAGGTGTGCAAACAACAGATTTTTACTTTGAATCGAATACGAATCAAATAGTGACAAAGTGTTCAAACATTCGAATATTTCGAGTTTGAATAATAGAACAATAATATCATTTAAAGTTTAAACTAGTATCTGCATTTAATAAATTGACGCTTATTGAGATTTCAAATCCAATTTGAGATGCAGGTGTTGGAACTTTCCAATTGACATAACACCCTAAACACACTGCAAGTAGTGTTGAGAAATAGAGTTTCCTGCTAGTGCACATGATTTCTAAATTCAGGCTCTGTTCTGCATTGGTTGAACAACTTGTTCAAAAGAATTCGAATAGTTTGGAATTCGAATACAGGTTGTTTGGTTTCGAATCAACACTTGATATGTTTGTTCAAATTCGAATTTTCGAGTACTCGCACAACTCTAAAATAAACTATACTTGCTGTCTCAAAATAGAACCTAGACAGGTATTTTCTGTACTCTCAGTTAAAACCAGCCTTGACTTCAACTCACTGTTGGTCTCGTCGGGCGGCGTGTATTCCGTATCAGCCTCGCTGTTCTCGGTCGAGTTCTCTTCGCTGCTCAGACTGTTGACTTCCGAGCTGGTCTCGTGGTTGTCGGGTTGGTATTCCTCCGCGTCAAAGAACTCCGAGGCGCTGATACAGGACGAGCTGTACGACAGGCAGGGACGCTGACAACCAACACGACAGACCCAGTTAGTTCTACGCATGTGGTTATTTACACCAAAGTACTAGGTCCCTGTATGACGAACCCAATATTAAAGATTGATTGATTGAAGTCATGCCGGATTGCGATTGGAAACCTCACCTCTCTTTCGGGACTCAAGCTCCTAACCACATAACCAAGTGGGTCGCTACTGGTGACTTTCTTGTCTCCACTTGGAAGAATGATCTGTAGGATATGGCAGAGTTTCAACCATTTATTTACACATAACAGATTTGCGCTAGTATGTACATTAAATGGTGTAATATGGCTGGTTTAGTTTTAGAGTTAAATATGCTCCACTAGCTGAGCAAACGGATGGGGAAGTCAAAGGGAATCTATAGCACGCACAACAACGTAGTTTTAACTGAAAAATTTTTCTATGTGTACCTATGTATAATTTTTTTTTTTTATTTAAAAAAATTTATAATTTGAAAAGTAATGTTTTGATTTTTGAGGTAAACTGTGCATGATTTAATAGTATTTTTTTTTTTTATTAGCAACGTTTCTGTGTTCTAATGTATATTTGTATGTCAATAGGATATCATTGTATTATTATCGATAATCACAATTTGAAACATTAGGCCTATCATTAGCATTAGCATGACTTGGCATAATTTTGACAATGTCTTATGTGTTCTATGCAGTCGAGCCCACAACAAACTTGACAAAAACTGACTTTTAGGTTGTTAAAAAAGAACTTTGTTAAAACAGAGTCACTTTACATGTATTTTTAGGATGAGCGTAGCGAGCGTAGCGAGCGAAGCGAAGATTCCATTTCACTACACTGGAGAAAAAATCCGGAATGTTTTTTTTTTTTTTTTTCTTTTTTTTTTTCTGTATTATTGTGTGTTTGTCAGCACGATTCCGGCTAAACCGATACTCCAATTGCAATGAAATTTTCTGGAGACCTTCGAAATCTCTGAACTTAGAACTGCCACGTTTTTGAGCGCAATCGAAAAATTATTTTTCATTAAAATCGCAATTTTACGATTTTTTTCGATTTTTTAAAAATTTCTTCGACATATAACACCTACATGCTTTATCAGATTTTAATGAGTTTTTCACAGAACCATAATTTTATGAATTCAGATATTTGTGTGAAATTTAAGCGCAATCGAAAAATTATTTCTCATGAAAATCGAAATTTTACGGGTTTTTTCTATTTATAAATTACGATTAATTAAAAAAATTAAAAATTAAAGTTTATTTTTTATTTAATTTAAATTAATTTTAAAAAAATCTTCAATTTAGTAACGATTTTTTCACAGAACAACAGAAAATCCGCATAACACGTATGGCAGCTCAATGCACCAATTACGCTCATCCAACAACGCGGCGGGACTTAAGCGTTTTCCTAGTAATTAACAAGCTTTAAAATTACTTTGTTAAATCCAGAACTTTGTTAAAGAGAGTTCTCTATAAGTGGGCTCGACTGTATTGATCTATAACCTACTAAAGACTAGACTAGTACACTACTGTACTATATAGCTCACATAGTCATTGATGGAGCACTGTGTAGCTACTAGGGGAGGTCAAATAACAATCTTCCACTTCGAATCTACTAAAAATCGAATAAAATTTTATTGAACATTCATTTGAAATTTAAATACCAGGAAAAATTTATAATTTAGATTTTAGACACGGTATATAACTTAAAAAAATACCCAACTGTAGATGTGATCAGGGGGGGCAGAGAATGAGAGAGAACAGACGACGGTGGTGTAATGGTGGAGTGTTGTAACAATAAATAAACAAATATAATTGTAACTAAATGTTGCAACAAATATAATTGTAACTAAATGTTGCCTCCACACACAGAGCTAATAAAGAGTGTCTGTTACTAGTATAGCCTCATGCTTAGCATCTTACAAGATAGTATCCGCGACGCAAAGGAACACCAATGTGATCAAGCGGATAAAGAGGGCAACTTCTAACTTTAGTTGCCGTTCGGTTTGCAAGCAGCACTGTAGCTAGAACTTACAGTGACCTTCTAGATTACGGCCTTCTTTTTTAACACAACATATAGTTGGCGATGTACATGACTAGTGGTGCTGACAGTGACAATAATTACTGGATTGTTGATTCTTGTGTTTTCCGTTTTGATAAATAAAAATTTGTATAGAATGTTGTAAAAAACAAATGAAACTAAATAACCAAAAGAAAACACAAACATACATAAAATAAAGTCTTTTGACCAAAGCCAAGCAGCTTGGATCTTAGCCTAGTTTGCACACCCATGTAGATTATACAAGGCCTACTGAATGATGTAGCTTGCCATTACGATCTTTGTGGCTATGAATATCTACAGTGCTGCTTGCGAATCGATCGGCAACTTAAAAAGAACACGCAGACAGTGCTATCTGGACCATCTTTGCATTGCGGATACTACCGGTACCAATACATAAGAACAATAGTGGTTCTAACTGGCAATTCTCAAAAAGCAACACACCCTTAAATTTGTTGAAATTATTCGTGTCCTTATGTAAACACTGAACAAACAAGTCAATGGATGCACATATGTAGGCTACTACGGCAACGGTAGGCTATAGTGCCGGGTATCGACATCGAAAATAGGCGAGATTTTCCCACAATATCAAATCCTTAAGGCTCCTGCTCATCACGTGACTTATAAAACTGGTGTAATCATCCGAGCCTAACCACGCGCTAAGAAAAATAGTTCAGTGCTAATAATTAGATTTGTGTTATTTTTTTCAGTAAACTTACCATGGTCTAGTGAAATAATAAAGAGCTGAACAACTTGTAGTTTTAGAAATAATGTTTTCGCGGAAAATCAATTGTATTCATTAATGCCATAGTACTAATATAACACATGCGGGAATTCAAGCGATTGTCGACCTAATGGTTTTTGAGAACTGACCTACACCAACTCAGCTCGTCGCTGTCTTAGCGGCCAACACTTGCGCCTACCCACCCCACCCTCCCCTCCGCGGTGCTAATCGGCGACAGATGAATGCAGAGTCTGGCGATAACTACAGACTTGCGTCACTCAATACTTCCACACACAGATATGCGATGTACGAACAAACGCGGAGGGGGCTAAAAAAAAATCGATATTTTTCCGTGATCATGATAAAGCCAACCCGAAAAGCGAAATCATTAGCTTTTAGATTAGAAGTAAAGTCCAAATAACAAAATTGGGATTACAAATTTCGTTCGGGTGTCTGCTATATTTTTTAGATGGAAATAGGATACAGTTTATATAAACGTTTGGGAACCACAACACTAATATAATATAGCTTTATACACCTTATAACAATAAAACACATGGCCATATCATAGCCAGAATAGATAATAAAATAATTACTCGGAATGTACTGGTGTAGTGGTGTTTATTGCTTTACGTCTCAACTAATACAATTATGCTAATCGAGACGATGAGTATTATATACGAGGATTTCGTTGCCATCATCATTATAGTTTTGTCTAGATATGTTTAGATAATACTATAAGCCTACTATACAATACTATACTATACGGCAATATTATATAAAATCATAGTTGTCTGCGTTTCGGGTTATTCGCCTTGTCACATGAAAACATTCGTGAAGTTTGTGAATTATTACCAATGACTAATCTTTGTTATTACCCACTCCACAGATGTAACCAACGAAACGTCGAGGTACGTAGACGTACACAAAATGTTAACTCGCTACGCGACGAAATAACCCAAAACTGAAAGTATAAAATGTGAAAATATTATAACTTAAAAACACACACATATGTCGTAAATCTGGTAATGGATGCCCTGTATAGGCAGTGTACAAATGGCATGTTCAGTGATACAAAATTGTACACGTTTTTATAAACAATAGTCCATAGCCTTCCCTAGCCTAAATAATTTGTGGCATCAATCAACAAATCATTGCGGGGGGGGGGGAACTTCTAATATGCACCTAGTGAACATCATACACATTATTTTACCCTAACCACACCACATGATACCATACACGGACAGAAACGCGTAAATGTAATTAATATTAATATTATACTTATTAATAAATTATTATTATTATTATTATTGTTGAATATCACTACTTGAAAATCGGAACTTCCTTGAGATTGTTAATGAATAACAAAGTTAGTTATCGTCTTCATCGGAGGTTTCCACTGTTCTCTTTCCCTGTTTACTCGACTTCATTATTTTCTTTGGTGTGTGCATTACTGTTTTTGAAATGAGTGTTATCTCCTTATTAGTCTTCTTCGCTGCTGTGTCATCTTGGCGCTTTTTCTTATTTAATTGAGCTTCCAAGATATATGGTGGATCTCGGATTGGCAAGCCTCTTTTATGACGGGAGTCAATAAGTTCGGGTAGAAGACAATTTAAATAGAATTTTTCAAGTGGTTCCTTTACATGCATATCCCAGAATTGGTCATCACGATCTATTTTGTCGACCATAATATTCTTTTTTGTGTATACAGTAAAGTAACAAGTGCTTCTCTTTGTCACGTCGTGTAACTGGTTCTGAACCTGAAACATCAATTTAAATGTATATTACATATTACATTACATATTACCTCTTTTAAAATTTTAAGTATGCAATATCATTAAATATACATTAACTTACCTTATTGTAATTTTCGCCTCTGACTGAACTAGAGGAACAGAGTCGACAAGAGACAAACTTTCACCTTCTCCGATAAAAATTATATCTTCCAATAATGCCCTGAAAATAATATATAGTGTATTGTTTGGTAATTCCGTAATTTTCCAATAAAGGATAATTATATTTTGAATTTAGTGTGTATGAAAATAAATTACCTTCGAAGATCACCATTTTCTGGTACAATCTCTGCATCGAATTGTGAACTTTCAGTTGTGGCCACGCTGACAGAATGAAATAGAAGATTACTTTGCGAATAACTGTTTATCTGAGCTGAACTGAGCTGAGCTAGATAGGAATTTATCACGTAATTTTTGTAATTTATTATGTAAATCAATATTACAAAATGCAGCTGTTTCCTTTGTATCTTTCGAACAAACACTAAGTTTTTCTTGAATATTTTCTTTATTAAACAATTGATTTCTTCCTCAAGTCTTGGCCTGTGTCCAAGGAGCAACTTTATTGTGTGTGGTAACAAAACAACACTGCCTCTATCGGCGACATGGTATACAACACAATACAAATTATTATATTATGTCTAAACAGTTATTTTAAAGATATCGAGCTCAGCCAAACTCTAGATCAGTTCTAGATATATTTGATTTGAAGACCAGAGCCGAATGTAACAAAATAGTATACTTTAAAGAATCAACCCAATTCACTGCTTTTAAATACACAATTTCTGACTTCTATTTTGAACACTTGACAACCAAATTAGTGCGGGGCACTAGAAACCTCTGACTTTGTAATTACTAGAAATCTTCGCAAACGCTTTTTCAGGCGCGTTGTTGGATGAGCGTAATTGTTTAAAACGAATAAAAAGCGTAAAATTGCGATTTTCATGAGAAATAATTTTTGGATTACGCTCAAATTTCACACGAGTATATTAATTCATAAAATTAAGGTTCTGTGAAAAAATAATTAAATCGGATAAGGCATGCCGCATGTCACTGTTATAAGTCGAAGAAATTAAAAAAAATTAAAAAATCGTAAAATTGCGATATTTTTTAGAAATAATTTTTCGATCACGCTCAAAAACGTGGCAGCTCTAAGTTCAGAGATTTCGAAGGCCTAAATAAAATTTTATTGCAATTAGAGTATTGGTTTAGCCGGAATCGTGTTAACAAACAGACAAAAATACAAAAAAAAAACATTACGTATTTTTTTCTCCAGTGTAGGGAAATGGAATCTTCGCTTCGCTCGCTACGCTCATCCAATAAACTCAACTTTGATGAAATAAACCATACCGTCCGCGGTGGTACATACGATTAGGGCGCTGGTCCGAAGCGTATGGCTTTACAAGGTCGTGGGTTCGAATCCTGCAAATGCGTGTTTTTAATCGTTCTTCATCCTCATCTATCACCTCACCACTTCTTGTCTCAAATAGACTTAGTGCATTAGTTTGACGTCAAGAAATAAAAATCATCATCATAGCAGTAAACCTGTTGGTTCATGGACGTATCATTCTATATAGCATGGCCGTAAAAAGCTCTGATGTTTGTTTGTTTGTTTTGTTTTTTAATCGCATCGAATTTATTTGAATCTATTTTTAATCACTCCTTTTGAAAGAAGCATCTTTAAACGAATATTTGGCTGCCCTATTTACGCTGGATTGTTTTCATATTGATGCAAACGTAAGCCAGGGATTGAAAGTTGCGACAGTGGTTAAATGTTGTTTAGAATAATAATTATTGTTCAAATACGATACGATGCCTTTCCGAGATTCGCCTCTAGGTCCCTTGGTTCAATTCACTTCAGAGTTCAGATCAATGCCCCACACAACACACCTACGAGCCACCGCAGATGTATTCCCTGCGGTATTGTATCAAACTCAAAATTCAATGGGAATATTATTTAGGAATAACCGAATAATACGATTAAAACGATATGACTTTTGAATTCGCCTTTAGATAAACATGTACATAACCGAACGTAACGTAATTTGTTATGCATAGTATATAACAAATAATAAACGGACTTACGTCTCACAGTGTTCAGAGGTACTTGGTTCGTCATTTTGTTGGACTGGGTTTGCCTTTTTAGTACCATTTTTTATTCCCCAACTGTACACAGAAATATAATATTAGATGAAGATAATATAATATGCAGTTTTTTAATCTACTCTTTTGACATTTTGCACGGGAAGTTATTAGTTTTGTTTCTAGCCGTCTAAACCCTCCACTCCAACCCTTAAATTGTGATGGGATTTATGGGTGTATGTTTTAACTAAAGATTTGTTTGTGTTTTTTTATATTATATATTATTCATGTTCTAAAAAATCATACAAAATTGTGTAGACCATCATACCACAAACGTAATTATATTTGTAGACTTGAACACTCGCAAAGTGAATAGTCATTTTGGTTATTTATGACTTATCGGGATAAGCCGCAATTCTGGAGGAGGATACATGCCTTATAGTACATTAAAAATAATTGAATGTCTACTAAGAAATGATGAGACGATCTTTGGTTCGCCACTGTTCGCTCGTACGTAGTGGTGGTTATCGTCGTTGTAAAATTATTATAATTATTATGCGAATCTAACCTTGACTTATAGGGGACGGGGGACGGGGGCAAGCTTCTTTTTTGATATATGGTAAAATGAAACAAACATTGCAAGCAGTAAAATATCCAGAACCAGAAATTGACAATGATTGGCTAGTGGGGTGAGGGGCCTTGCGAAACTAGGGCTTTGTGTGTGAAATATCGGTTATGAGTACGACATTGTGACGAAGTGGATAGACTCTAAATCAGTATAGTTCCCAACCTAACTATTCAGATCTACAATGCACCAACAATCCAGTAGCTTACGGGTAAAGCACTCGACCGGCAATCGGGAGACCGGGATTCGATACCCCGCTGAGATGGATTTTTTAGTTTCTGGATTGATTTCCATAAAACCAATTACTCCTACGGAAGTGTTTCCCGACTAATGACATTGAAAAATGTTATAATTTGATTCCAAATATACCAAATTATTTTTAACATCTCGAAAGTTTTTTTTTTTTAAATAATGCAGAGCTCTGGGACAAATAACAAAATATGTATTTGAAACCCCTATTTACAACTATAATTTTGTATGGTTATGCAAATTAACAATAAAATGAAACGACAAGAAGAAAACAATATTATATATTCATCATTGTCTGACGAAATTGTTGTAAATGTAGTGGAATGCCTTTATATTTTAAAGATGGCAAATTGCATTGTGCGCACAGGCTACATTACCTTATTCGATCAAATATCCTTATCACAAAATTGATGTATTTCTGAATTCATGAGTCCTCGTTAATAATAACTGCATCCGAAGTTATGTTGTATTTTAGGGGGGGGGGGGGGGGAATACCCACATAAAGTGTAGGTCTACAAGACCACAATACTATCGACATACAAACAAATTGTATGCAAGTGTGACCCAATAAAAAGTAAAACCTTAGACACCGTTTAGACATAGGAACAAACATATTATTAATAATAAACTTATTGTATGACTACTTGTAGCTTGTACTTACCGTTTCTGATTTAACTTTCGAATGTTGTCCTTACGATATTTTACTTTCTTCCTCTTCTGTGTCATGACTTCACACGGTTTTTAACGCCACTGTTTTGAACATCTTTACACACAATTTTTACATTTTTACAAACGTGTTAAATAGCATATATTTTACTGTATAAACCAATAACCATTGAGATTTGAGAAAGCTTAGCAGATCAACCTTCCTCGACGCGTCCCTGAAAGTGTCTGGAAAAGACTGTGCCCGTGTGTATTATAGCCAATAGTCATATGTACTTGAGAACTGTTTAATTTATTTTGCCAGATAGCTCGGAGTTAGATATTCAAAGTTTACTTTACGATCGCTAGTTTTATAACATAAACACTAATTTAATAATAACCCTTTTTCGTTTCTATCTTATACTGAGTTTGTATATTCATCATAAGAGGAAATGAAACAAAAAATTGGACCAGATCTTGTATAACCGTTGAACCAAGCCTTCAACTGCATATAGATGTGAACAATTACAAATCTATGGATCATTCATTATTATGTTTACGTTGGTGGCTCGTAGTCTCCCGTTTGAACACGATAGCTGCGGGAGTCGAGACGAAAACGAGGCACCATGGCCAGCCGCCCTCCCCTCCTTAGGCTATCGCCGGCAAAAATGTATCAATGCGCGTCCAAGCAATTCGCAATCATCACAGCACAGCAGAGTCGTATCAGTTCAAGTGTTGAAGAAGTCGCCGGACTGTAGCATGGAGCTATGTACAGATGAAGAAAAAAAATCGATATAATTGGCATGGTTGTACGTAGGAAGTGTTTCTTGTGCTCAAATTAAAGATAAAAGTCAGCTCTAAATGTTGATGCCATCAGATTTGCGTGTTCGTCAGTAATTCATAGTGAAATATGTGGTCAAACGTTCAAACCGTCTAATGCGTGTTAGTTGACGCCGTATTTAATATCTATCAGTTCCGATAAAAAATTTGGAAATGTGGAACCTAGATGAGACAGACACATCGTTTCTTGACATTGTGCACCAATCCAAATGGAAATATATTTAACAGGTAAGACTCAAAGTACATTGTTAGGCCATAGGGCGTAGAACAAGTCGTCATAAATTCATAATTTTATATCGACTTTATAACAAAATAAATGTTTAATTGTGTTTCACAGACAAGGTTTGTGCCAAGATTTTGTGCAATGTGCAAAAAACTAGAAGTAATTATCTCCAACCATTAATTTTAATGGCCTGTTTTTAGGTCACAAGCGTAAAAACCACTTGTTTTGGTTGTGACGTCACGCCTATGCAGGACCCTTAAGGCTTTAACATCTCTAATGTTAGCTTAAATTATGATCTCTATTCCCTATCCTATCAAACATTGAATTAAATGTCAATAAGAACCAAATTGTTTCAGAAGTACTCACATTTAATTTCATGCACTTGTTATATTGGTGTAACAATTTAAAATACAAAATTTTAATTGTTAGGCCTACCTGATATATAAATGCATAAAGCCTGACATGTTCCTAATTTAGTAGTATAAGTATTTATTTTGCGTCCATCTGAGCAGTACATTGTAAGAAGAAAAACTGCACAATTACCACTGTGGGACTTGTCAATACATAAATATCATACATTGAATTTAAATATCAATAAGAACCAAATTGTTTCAGAAGTACTGTACTCACATTTAATTTCATGCACTTGTTACTAAAACTTTAAAATACAACATTTTAATTGTTAGGCCTACCTGATATTCAAATGCATAAAGCCTGACATGTTCCTAATAGGTTGACATCAGGGTCAACAACAGGAATAACAAAAGATTGTAAATATGGACGGACAAAATAGGAAACCAAGATCAATGATAGACCTATACTTCCCGTCACCTTTAGTTGGAACCAAACCGGATGTGTGGACGGAGCAACATTTTAACGCGCGCGACTTGAAAACTACCCACAGTGTTGCAAGATCTACCCTTTCTACTGGCGCCGCAGAAATGAGCGCGATGATGGTGCATTGTGTGAGGAATAGTGACAACAAAGCTTTTTGAGAAAAACATCTTGTCAGGATTATATCCCAAGTGGCTGGTCAGGTAGTGCCCCTCACCCCTCTCGACCGCCCGCTGTAACCACGTGCAGCACACAAAAGTAGCCCTTACGAACCCTTTTTTCAAACAACCACGTGAACAAACCCCACCCACCTCATAACATCCCTACCAGTTTGGTTCCGACTAAACCTGACTGGAACTATAGAAGTAAGTTCTGAAAGATGACCGCAAATAAAAAAAACTCTCAAGGAATGTTTCCTATAAAACTCTTCCTTATAGATAGTAAGGTCTCCGCATGCAGTAAGCTCGGCATCAACGGAACAAGAAGGAGAAGGGTGAAGGTTCGGAGGGCGGTGGTATGAAGGGTGATTGTCTCACATTGTTCTCGGAGGCGACCGAAGTGATGTCGCTCAGGTCCGACGTGGAGTGGATCTTGGCGAGACGACACTTGAGCTCCACGTTCTGTTGCAACGCCTGGTGAAGAGAGGAGCGCAGGGAGGCTGTGAGATTCGTGCTACCAGTTCCACTGTCTGCCACCAGGGCGCTGCGAAGGTGGTCGCGCTCGGACACCAGGCGATAGCAGCACAGCTTCAGGCTGCTGTGGACTGGAAACAGAGCAAGCGCGTTTGTAAGTACACGTACTCAAACATAAAGAATTCTTAATATTTAATACAATCCAGAAATTAAAAAATTCATCCCGATCGGGGTTCGAACCCGAGTCTCCCACTAAGTCTCCCTCTAAGGCGTCCACCCGGAAAGTGGGAGACTCGGGTTCGAACCCCGATCGGAATGGATTTTTTAATTTCTGGATTGTATTAAATATTAACAATTCCACCTACGGGAGTGTTTCCCGACTATCCAAATCGAGAAATAAAGAATTCTGTCAACACAACATTGTGAAAAAATGAAATTAAAACGATAATAATTCTTCATTATTTGAGTCTGCCTTTTCTCGCCATTCCCATGATTGTTGCACGGTGGCTAATCACTCGTTCTATTCAATATTGCTTTCTGGATTAAAACCTAGACCATTGGCAATAAGAAAATACTAGCTAATATTTAACCCATCGGCGTTTTCGCCGGTCGAATCGACGGGCTGTTTTCAATGCGCGCCGACATACCTGGCCATCGGATCGACGGGCTGGAACAGCAAGGGAACAGCGCGCTACATTATCGGTCGTTGTATGAGAATGGTTCGTCCAATCACCAAGAGATCGCGCTCGATGTACTCTACGCACTTCGCTGCATCCAACGATGTGTTTGGCTCGTCACTCGGTCAAGTTTTAGCCTGTCTATGCTTAAAGGAAAGATTATGTTTGCATTCGTAGGTGGTATGGCGGCGCGCGTGCTATGGCGGCTACAGCTTATTGCAATATTTTGAAGGATATGACGAATATGAGGGGTGTGATATTTTGACACCAAGAAAAATCGAAGGAAAGATCATACACCCTAGACATTTATTAAGGCTACATTTTAGTTTTGATTTCAAGTAAATCGGATTATTTTTGTTGTAATAGTGAATTTTTTGCTGCGGTGCGCTCCGCAACCCCATTTCGTAAAAAAATAAATGGAATTCAGGGGCCAGGCGGCGAGATTTTAAATAGAACGCCGATGGGTTAACAAAATATAAAAATTAAACTGTCCATCTCCACCGGGTTTTAGTTGAAATCACTAGCACCTAAACTTTAAACTACTGTATTAAAATAAGCTAAGATAGCAGTTTGAATTAATTGTAACACATTAAGAGGGAATGGGACACTTGGCAGTTAGCAAATAGCTATTCGCTCGGCCAGGATGCATCCAACGTATACGAATCTTGGCAACATTGTCAATAAAGCATATACATGGACAGCCCTGTGCAAAATTTTTCTTAATCAACCAGAAAAAAAAATTTGAAAATTTTAACAAAATCAAACTTTGTGAACTAATTTTTTTTATTTTTTTATTTATTTATTTATTTATTTATTTATTTATTTATTAATTTAACATGGGCAGTGGGAACAAAAGAAGAGAGTCAGCTGGAAGCAGCAGAAATGAAGTTTTTAAGAAGTATCAAGGGAGTTACAAAGATGGACAAGATAAGAAGTAATGAAATAAGGAAAGAACTGGGATTGGAGAGATTGAAGTTTAAGCTAGGAAGAGAACGTCTAAGATGGTTTGGACATATGAAAAGGATGGGCAGGGAGAGGATTCCAAGACGAGAATTTGAAGCGGCAGAGGAGGGGAAAAGAAGAGTAGGAAGGCCAAGAGAAAAATGGAAAGATTAATTCAAGAAGACGTTGGAAAACGGAATGAAGTGTGGGAGCATGTAGCAAGAGTAAAGCTGTGGGAGGACAGAAGAGAGTGGAGTAAATTGGTGGAGAAGAAGGAGTTGGATGATGTGGAAGAAACACTGAGTCTGGCAAGCTTAGTATCTACAGTTTCATGCCCTTGATAATGGTGGAAAACCACCACTCAACCCGACATAGTTGGAACTGAGTTATGATGATTATTATAATAATTAAAACAAATTTTAGAAATACGTTACTGTAGCTAGCCCTATATTTCCACATTTGTCACATATGTTCAAAATTTCAAAAACCTGTAGCGTCAGTCGGCCGAGCGAACAGCAATTGTTCTAAAACGCATGAGTATGACCTATACTCTCGTAAAGAACTAAATAATGATCATTTAGGCCTAATTAATTTACCTACAACCGGCTATGAAAAGTGTAGATATGAAGAACTTACTGTCCTTGGCAAGGATGGCAAAGTCTTCCCTCAACTGATTGTCAGTCCCTCCCGCCCGATAGTCCAGGGTAAGACCGGTCTCGTCTGCCACCAAGCTCTGGGGACGGCTGCACACTAGGCTGGGCAAGGATGTGTTGCTGTTGCTGTGAGCATTGCTCAACCCAGGGGCCTGAAAAAAGTAAGATGCATTGAAATTTTAAGTCATTAAAACAAACTCTATTTCTCTTCTTATCCTATGCCCACATTGACATATTCATGTCATTGAGTGATAATTGAGTGATAGACATTGAGACAATCAATAAAAATAAATAATAAATAAATAATAAAATGTATTTAGAGTCTACCCACTCAGTTATATATAACTGATTTTCAGTGGGGGACAGTAAATCAAAGCTACTAAGCCAACCCTGTAGGCCCCGACGCAATCGACGAGTGAGCGATAACCAACCAAAGATCAATATTTTTAATAGGAAATATAACAATCAGTGGTATGGACAGTGCGAACACCCGCGGATCAGCGCCAGAATCAACAAGGCCGATTCAGAACAACTCTGAATTTATTATGTGCTTCGTTGCTAGGACGGCTCCAAAGTCACCGTTTACAAACTCCTAAGACAAGAACTGGTGGACTTAAGTCCAAATCAGAAGTTAAAAAACTTCTGACTTTGGCGGGAATTGAACCCTGGACCTTCTGCATTGGAAGCAGATACGCTAACCACAAGACCAACGAGCCACACAAGACCAATGAGCCACAAGGTAGGACTCCTGTTTCATCTTGGTCATGCCCCTAGGCATACCTTCATGGTACCCTATCAATGATGCACAGTTGAATAGACAACTAAATATTACTTTAATGCACACACACATCGTACAGTCATACACATAAAATCACATGCACAAAATTACTTTTGAATATATGAATTGCCTTAGCTGTTGTGAATCAGATTATGAACTGGGAAAGTAGGCATATTTTCTACTCTGTAACTTACGGAAGGACTTGAGGGTTCCGGCTCTCCCCCTTTACACGGACTGGTGCCAGTTAGGTCTCCGGAACTCCCCTTCGAACTCTTTTTCTTGCGGAGGCCGAACTTCTTGCGATCTTTCTTCACGTTCGGTGAGAAGCCATCCGCGGTGGACTAAACACAAGACAACCTAGTATACAATTCTGGTTTAAGCCACAAGAGAATCATATTTTCGTTTATAACATAGGCTACCATAAATGGGAAACTGAAGTGAGGAAATTATGATTATTTGTATTTTTTAAACAAAGAAATGAACAAACTAAGAAAAGAAACAAAGGTTTGCCGTAGTCTCTAAACAAGATGCAAACTAAAAAATGTATTTAAAAAAAGATCTACTGCATTTTGTGATTTAAACCTCTTGGGAATTATGGATTCTACAATCTCATTTCTCCTAAGTCTTGCTTGTTGATTTAACCAGATTAACGGAAGGGATTAATATCTTTCCTGCTATAAAGTTCTAATTTTCACAGCATTTCAAATTAGTGATGACACCGGGTACCCGGAAACCGGTTCCATTTTTTAAAGTTCTACTATACAACGGTGAACTTCACTGCCCTGTTTCCCACACCAATGGTAATTTCACGCACCGTTTCTTGTGTGGTCTATTTCCATGGAGCCCGTCGTATCTTTTCTCGCCAGCTGATTATCAAGCACTCGACCGGCCTTAATGCACGATTTCGAATAGGCCCTTGCGAAGGAGTTACACCTCCAATCTAAACGTACCTCCGAGTCATGCGCGGCCAGCTCCAGTTGTTCCTGCATCTTGGCAAGCTGTACGAGATTGTGAGCGGCCTGGGTGAGCTCCTTGGTTAGGGACTCGATCACCGCGTGCGAGTCCTGCACCCAGGTCCCCAGTCTGGAGCCCGTCGGGGTCCCGGGGGATGACTCCTTGTCCCCGGCAACAAGCTCTGGACATAAAACCATCAAGATATGTGAAATACTTCCTTAGGACGAAATAAGTTTTCACTCACTCCATGAATAGGCCCAAGTGTTTGAGATGACGTCAAACCTACTGTCATGGCCGACTGGTGGGCAAAGCCAAAAAGTGTCATGGCTCCCTCCATCCGACACATGTTAAAAGGGTGTAATTTATTGGAGATTCCTCAAAGCTGCATATCATTAGGCAGTGAGCATCAATCGAATATGTAGCCTATTTAAATTTACAAAGAAGCTTCGCAAACGCTTTTTTTAGTCGCGTTGATGGAAGAGCTTTTTTGTAAGTTTTTAGTTTGCGTGGGATCTCTTTACTTTTGCAAGAGCTTTTTGAAAGCATTGTAGGTGATTGTTGTCAAGTTTCTATTGTTACATGTTAATTGTTATTATGTACCTCAAAAAATCCATATTAAAGCCTTTATTCTATGCATTCTGGCTAACTTTTTCAACTTTTTATTTCATAAAGCAATACATAACCATTACCTTATGTAAAATATGAACGTTGTAGCCCCACCCGTTTGGTTAGATTCGGCCCAAATGCCACAAAAATATTGCACTAAAATTTGAAAAAAATCGTAAAAGTACGATATTCATGAGAAATAATTCTTCGATTGTACCCAAAAACGTGGCAGGTCCAAGTTCAGAGATTTCAAAGGTCCCCTCCAACTTGAATCAACATCGGATATGCCGTTTGCCTGGTAGAGAGCAAACAAACAGACAAAAATACAACAAAAAAAAACTTACATTGGAGCTAAATTTTTTGAGGACTCAGTGAAATTGAAGTCTTCCCTTCGCTCATCCAAATATATGTTATTATTAACGTTTTAGCAAGGAAACAATGGACACTGAGGATACAGTTTCATCAAAAAAAATTAACAGCTGGGACCCTGTAAGTGCACCAGGTGGCCACCTACCGTTCTTGGCTTAGCTCTTCAATGTTATTGGTAGAAAGAACCTTAGCTATCCACAGTGGCAGGTACTTAAAACTGTAAATGATTTTCAACGCCAATTCACCACTTTTGGGCAAAAAAAAAAACAAAGATGAGATCAAGTTCTGCCACTACTACCTGTAGATCTAAATTCCCATGTAACTACATTTTATTGATATGCAAGTCCTTAAAGATTCCACACACAAAATTTTAAAAAAATATCAGGGGGTAGAGATATAGACATTATAGAGCTTTCACCTAGATGTTGAATTATTTCACCACCAATACACCACTATTGGGCATAAAAAAAAAAAAAATGAAAATTTGCTGTTATTTTCACCCCAAATACTTGCCTCCGTCTATCCGATATATATTGTCATTTCATTTGGTACTGTAGACATTTTTAAAACAGTGTAGGCAATGAAAAATACGTGATTTCTTCCTTTCCGCCTATCGTGGTCATGTTAAAATTGCATGCGTTGCCCACCCGACATCCAAAGTTAGTAGATACTGCACCGCCAAAGCCTTACTGAAACTCTAGTATATTTCTCCATCGGCCTGAGAATACAAACCTCGGCTTCACTTCTCTCAACATCTCACTAGAAACTTCTTAACCTGTTTGGAACCTCAAATATTTATCTCGGATCTTACCACAAAATGTGCTATGTGTTGATTATTGTACAGAGGGCCTAGCAGTGAGCTGCTGTTTGCCCCTCACAAGTCATTTGACACCACTAGACTTGATCTTGTACTGATCAAATAGTAATTGGATGAGCAAAGCAAAGACTTCAATTTCAATGACCCCCCCCCAAAAAATAGCTCGGGTGTTTTTTTTTTGGTTTGTATTTTTGTCTGTTTGTTGGCTCTCTACCGGGCAAACGGCATATGCGATCTTGATGAAAATTGGAGGGGACCTTCGAAATCTCTGAACTTAGACCTGCCACGTTTTTGGGTACAATCGAAGAAATATTTCTCATGAATGACGTACTTTTTCGATTGTTAGTGCGATATTTTCGTGACATTTGTGCCGATTCTGACCAAACAGGTGGGGCTACAACGTTCATATTTTACATGGACATTAAGGTAATGGTGATGTATTGCTTTCTGAAAGAAAAAGTTGAAAAAGTTAGCCAGAATCCATAGAATAAAGGTTTTATTATGAGTTTTTTGAGGTTTATAATAACAATTAACAAGTAACAATAGAAACTTGACAACAATCACCTACAATGCATTCAAAAAGCACTTGCAAAGGAAAGTGGTCCTACGCAAACCAAAAACTTACAAAAAAGCTCATCCATCAACGAGGCGGGACTTAAGGGTTTTCCTAGTGGTAAATACAATTAACACTCACTCTCCCTGTGTTTGATGGTGGGACTGTCGGTGACGTCGATGGAAGCTCCCTGAGCGCGGATGGAAGGCACTTCGCGGGTACCGAACGTCAGCAAGTGTTGCCGGTAGAGACGATGTTGCGTCAGCATGTCCACCCACTTACCGAACTCATCCACCGTCTTGGCCTGTACAAACCAATCACATCCCATGCGTTTAGAACATTGTAAATTAGCTTGAGGCGTTTGATAAACACTCACTTGAAGCTTGATTGAGCGTAAAATGAGTAATTGGATAATATGAAATAACCACTTTTATCCACGGTTTTGATTAGGCAAATATTTCAGGTTTGATTGAACCAATATGTAGGTCTAATTGAAAAGGATTTTTGTTGGTTGTGATAGAATGTCTACTGTTTGTGATTGGGGACAGAAAAAGGGGACGTTACTCTTACCTAAACGAGATGGTCAGCTGCGTGAAACTGGCTGGTTAACAAATACATTTACATAACACACAGCTGCCCATCTTGTTTAAGAGGATGGGATAGTCACGAAATTAAAACCACGCGAAATTACAGTTTTTTCGTGATATCTCGAGAACAATGCAAAATATCTAAAAATTGATTCTAGACCGAATTGCGGTTTTGTTAAAACAATATGATGCAAGAAAAAATATTCAAATAAAATAATTGGTGCGGTTTGTATTTAAGATATGCATTTAATTAATTAAAATTCTAATAAAAAACTTAATTACCATCACATTACAATATTTTTTCTTGCATTATATTGTTCTAACAAAACCACAGTTCGGTCTAGAATCAGTTTTTAGATATTTTGCATCGTTCTCGAGATATCACGAAAAAACTGTAATTTCGCGTGGTTTTAATTTCGCGACTATCCCATCCTCTTAAGGTAAGCTGTTGGTCCCCTTTCTTCTTTCCCCAATCACACACACTGAAAAGGATTTTTATTTAAAGGTGGGCTGTACTCAAGGATCCGAGAATTTTCTTAAGAATGGCAATGTAAAAACGAGAATGCCGAAAACCCCATCCAAAACGGATAAGAACTCGCGAAACGACAGCGCGTTGAAGTTCTGGGGTGGCCGTCCGTGACGTCACCGCTCCCACTCACCCAGCGGTCGCAGCCCGCGGACCTCATGCTGTCTGACCGGACTGTGCTATGGGGAACAACAACATATTTCCTTTATATATGTTTGGGCGTTATAGGGGTAGCAGTGCGAAGTAACCATCCTTCTAATTCAATGTAAAACGTGTGTACATATTGTAGTTATATTGAAGCGTTTTTTTTTTTTTAATTATTATTCTTATTGACTAAATGCCAGGCGGCAGTGTTGTGATTTTGTGCTAAAACGTATTATTGTGTATTGTATTGCTAGATAACCCCATGATTATGAACATAAACACGCGTCAATATGACTATATGTTGTGTATTCGGGTGCAGTAATCAGCCAGGAAAATCAGTGATCGTCGATGGAAAGAAAGTTAGTTTTCAGTTTCCAAATCGTGATAGATCGCCGATTCGTCATAAATCTTGCTTGAAGAAAATTAATTGCGTGGGGTTTACACCTAGTAAATATTCAGTTGTGTGCTTCCAACTTTTCTGACGAAGACTTTGAAATATCATCTAATTTATAAAAAAAAATCAGTTTGGCATGCCGCATATTAGGCTCAATTTCGAATCCCGTGTTAAAAAAAGAATTCAAAACCGTCAATAAAATTAAAAGGGGGAGATTCATCGTTTCAACATGTCACAAAAAAGCGCCGAGTGGGACTTAGTATTTGTACCTAAGAAGAAAGATAGTGAGCGATGCTGTCACAGAAAGCGAGAGTTTTGAAACAGAGTTACAATGTATTTATTATTAGTATTGTAGTTGGTAGTTATTAGTATTGTATAGCCCGAGATAGAAATTCATGTCGGCACAACTGTGTTGAACGAGAATTCCATCCAGGAAATAGGAATTCAACGTGAATTAATCGGTTATGACTGTCGTTGATAGACAATCGAAGATGACTCCTATGTGGATAATGATAAAGATGTGGATATCTTCATAGTGTTCTTCCTCAGAGTGCATTACTGCATGACGACTATGTGTCATCTAGTTACGACGACGTACCATCAAGTGATGACGACTTGTTATCTAGTGATGTCAACGTTCCTAGTTTCATTGTATCACTCATGCATTTCAAAGCAAATCAAAGCGTAACGCAAGACTGAATACTCCAATTTACATCTTCCCCATTTCCGTTTCCCCACCCACGCAGAAAGAGTTAGTAATGAAATCAACAACTTTCATACACTGTATAACATGACGTGTATATATTAGTTTATTGGTGCAATATATCTTTCAACTGTCCAAAATGATTGGTCACAGTTAACGGGGTTAAGGGGTTGGGGGCTCAACAATGACCGTTTTACACAATAAGACACCAAAGTTATTTTCTCGAGTCTTCTGTACTGCATCATAAACTTTCACCACGCAGTCAGTACTATAGTGTTTTGTGAGTGTGGTGGCCGTTATTCAACCCTATCATTTGAGCGTCGACGTTTTGATAGAAGGGAGAATAAACCAAAAAAAATCACTTATAGGCAGATCAGGGAATATGATTGGTGTAATTGTGGGGAGTGCGTAATAACGTTGATAGACGAAACTAGTGTGTATTCACTGTGTTGCAGTGACAGTAAAGTAATAAGGGAACATCGGGGCAGTGCTGACTGTATCACAGAACATATTATTTTTTTAAAGTGTCGTGTTAAATCTTGATACACTGAAGACAGCAAATCACTTATTAGCTTTGCATGCGCCTGATAGCCAATTAGTAATTCTAAACGAATCATTTCATAATACATAATATCGCTACGTTGCTCACCAACAATTTGTTTACTGGATGAATTCGTGGTCAACATTGGCAAAAAGAAAAGGAAGGTTATTGGGACACCCATCGTGTGTTGTGAACTGTATTCGCGCGAAAGGTACCCAGAATCAACAGGGTTCAAAGTTGGTTTTAAAGCAGCTGACGGTTACGAGCCTGAGTATTTTGAATAACTTCTTCATTGGTGAGTTATTTGAGTTTATTATTTTGTTATTATGGTTGTTATTTAGTATTACTATTATTGGGGTAGTGAGTCCGGCGAAAGCACGGGCTTGAGCCATGCACGCATGGTGTGTAGTTGGCTGCAGCCAGCGACCCGCGGCCGTCGAGACTAGGGAGCGGTGACGTAGGCACCCCCACCCCTCCAACTTTGAGGCGGGCTAGCTCTTGAACGGCTCGTGCGTTTGAGCTCGGGTTTTTACTAGGGTTATCGAAATCGTGTCAAAAATGTGTTTAATACATAAAAACGCGTTTTTGAAATTTACCCCACTTTAACTACAGCCCACCTTTAACGAGGTGAAAACCATATGTAGCTGTACGCCTAGGCTTTGAACCTATAATGTGGTTCGTGGCTTAAAATACGTAAATCCCCTTGTAAAAGTTGTAGGGCTAAACAATTGATTTTTATAACTCAGAAAAATAAAACAGAAGAAACTAGCCTGTTTATTTCTAGCCTGAGTTTGACTAGTCCTGAAGGTGAAGGGAGCATTCATTACCTTGAGGTGGTAGATAAACTCCTCGGCATCGATGTCCAGACGCTTGCGCTTGTGTTTGGTTGAGATGACGCTGAGGCCGATGTCCACGGATCCGTGAAGCTTGCCTCGAGTGACGTCCGACGGGCTCTTGCCGTAGATCAGCATGCCCTTGTCCACGACAAAGTAGCGCTGGAAACAGATTCCCTTAGGTAACTATACTACCGATCATAGCACATTGGGTCATAGCAGGGCTCAAAATTTCAATGAAAGGGGCACTAGTCAAATGAATTAGCAATCGACGGGGGCCCCGGGGGGCTTGCTCCCCAGAAACTTTTATGAAAATCTACACACTTTGAGCAACATCACGGTAGGTAGCCCTACCTCTATAGTAGCCCTACCTTTAGCAGTAGGGCCTATATATAAATTAAGTTAATAATGGTCTAGGCCTACGCATATCCAAAGTAGGCCTATGCTCATCTTCAGTACCACTTTGGCCTAGGCCTATACCAACTAAATAAATAAACTAGGAAACGCTCAGTTGGACGCGTTGATAAGCGAGCACGTGCTATAGCTAGACCCACATTGCACATTTTTTTAAATTTAAAAATTTACGACGTTCGCGTTTCCAGTATTATTTATTATTGCCAAGGTATTTGGGTAAACCCGTGTTTATATCTTTACTTTAAAATCCACCGCCATCTAGAGGACCTTGACTCCTTGGGAAAACTATTTAAACTCTTTGGTGACAAATAATAGACTGCTTCCTCGAAAGTATTTTGATTACTTCTAGGTGGCAGTGCATTAGAAACTTCGCGCGTCTTTTCGTTGCCATGGCAACGTTACTTTTGTTATAATGTAATTTCCATCTACACTACTTATCGGATCAAAATAAAATTAACATATTCGTGACCGGACGGACATTCTAAATGATTTGGCTATCTCAGATTTTGTCGCCGTTGAGTTTGAAAAAAAAACTTTCGATTAACTTTAATGTAACTTTTTAGCTTTTTGAACGATTTTGCCACAAAACTAATGGCATTCAATCGAGAACAAAGATTGCGGATGGTGAAAATTTCAACTCGATCCGAGCCTCCGTTCGACCGCTATCATGAGACAAAAAAGCTGCACGACTTTCCGTTGCCATGGTAACCGTACTTTGTTATAATGTAATTTCCATCTACACTACTTATCGGATCAAAATAAAATTAACATATTCGTGACCGGACGGACATTCTAAATGATTTGGCCATCTCAGGTTTTGTCGCGGTGAAGTTTGAAAAAAAAACTTTCGATTAACTTTAATGTAACTTTTTAACTTTTCGAACGATTTTGCCACAAAACTAATGGCATTCAATCGAGAACAAAGCTTGCGGATGGTGAAAATTTCAACTCGATCCGAGCCTCCGTTCGAACGTTATCGCGAGACATACAAACAAACAAAAAAAAAAAAAACAAAACCAGTGACTATTTTTTCCGGCAGAGTCAAATGGAAACGCTCGCTTCGCTCGCTTAATAAATAAAATAAATAAATAAATAAATAAATAAATAAATAAATAAATAAATAAATAGTAAATTGTATTTAGAGTCTACCCACTCAGTTATTTAACTTATTTTCAGTGGCCGGGACAGAAAATCAAAGCTGAACTGCAAGTTGTTAATTGGTAAGTTTTGAGGGAAGTTTTGTTTATTTTTTAGACTTAGGCCTAGGGGGCGGCCTATACCCCTTTTAGCCATTACACAATTTTTTTTTTACTCACACCCCTTAAAAGGAGCTCGCCATCCGTGAATTATAACTCGCTGACGAGTTGGCGACTGTAATTTTGAGCCCTGGTGGGAATCTATTGCCTACATATTATTTGTCTTGCTCCATCTGACTCCTAGGTATATCACAACCAAAGAGTAGCATACCATACCCAAATACCGTAAATTGACAAATAATTTTACCATTGCATTCAGGCTTACAAGTCTCTTTTTTTGACCTGTGGGTAAAATTTGCTAACCTATTTTAATCACAAAATAAGTTAAGGTGTCCTCGGCTTTACAAGTTGTTAAAAAATGTTCCACTTTTGGTGTACTGCATTGTATATACAGTACTTTAATACTCTACTTTCACACTCATCATAAGATCCCCCCACTAAGCCCCCTTGTCCGTCTCGACTCGACTACCATCCCCCGTACCCACACCGCCAAAGTCCTAGGCCTAGCGCTAACCGATAATCTTGACTGGTCCATACATGTTAACCATGTTGCCAACAAAATATTATCGGGTTGCTACGCAATTCGCAAACTCAAACAAATAGTACATCCCCCCGTCCTTCTGCTAGTATACTTTGCCCACGTCCATTCTCACCTATCATATGGTCTGCTTTTCTGGGGAGCTTCTCCCCCAGCTAACCGAATCTTCATTCTTCAAAAGAGAGCCATCCGAATCATTGCAGGTGTATCAAGAAGGCTTTCGTGTAGAGAACTCTTCAAGAAACTGGGAATTCTTACCCTAGCATGTACCCTAATCCAAACAGCTGCATTATTTGTCCGTACCCACAGCAATCTGTTCCCTCTGAACACCTCTGTGCATTCTCATTACACTAGAGCCAGTCTCCATATCCATCGGTCCTCTCATAACTTGACTCTCTTTTCCCGTGGCCCTGAATATCTTGCATCCACCCTCTACAATAAACTCCCTAATTACATCAAAACCTCCCCCTCGCTGTCCTCCTTCAAACACAACTTGAAATCTTTCCTTGTGACCAATAGCTTTTACTCCATTAACGACTACCTCGCTGACGAGTAAGCTTGCGTTTTCTCCTCGTATTAATTTCTATCTTTAAATAAAGGCCTAAACAGTATTCTTTCAAATTGACATTTATTCATGTGCTGGCCTACCAAATATTTTAATTTTGTTAAATTAGTATAAAGAGCTTGTAACCATTGTAACTCATTTATATTTTTACTCATTTTGAAGGCCTACTATTGTATATATTGTATATATATCGTGCGTATGTGTGTGTCTACTGTCTACTGTGTATTACTATTTTCTATCTCTCCTGACGAAACCTATATTTGTATTATGTATGAATCCATGGTGAATGAATTATCTTATCTTATCTTATCTTAGCCTAGGCTACCATCATGTAGTGCCTGGCTACTTATCCTTCTTCGCCAGCTGATTATCAAGCATTCGACCGGCCTGGACGCACAAGGCTGCTACATGACACGCAGTCGTACGTAACAAAGCGCGGGCGCAGAAGCCAGCTCACTCCCGGCCGTACAGTTGCTTCCAAAAAACACGCACGTAAGGCTGATACATTGAACAAAAATTGAACTTAAAAAACCGGTTCCAAACCAGTTCCGACGTGGAGGAACCGGTTTGAACTTTTTGGACCCGATGTCATCACTACTATCGAGTAATGGCCCCACCCTTATTTTCATCACTCAAATTTTAAAGAGTAGGATTTAAGGATTCTCGTGATGGCCGCACCACACTATTTTAACTTGATATTATTACTTTAAATAAATATTTGTGGGCCAAATTCACATATATAAATACATAAGACTACTAAAAAAATGTTAACGACGTGAATGATATAAAGAGATAAGGTGGATAGATGTAAGGTAAGCTGTTGGCACCCTATCTCTTTATGTCATTCACATGATCCAGCCTTTTGGCATTCCTCTCTAATACAAAATCATGGCTCCATCCGATGCTTACCAAGTGCAAAACGGACCTTATCAGGACCACAAACCAACAATAATATACTGGAATGCAGGAGGCGTCTCCAAAAAACTGGATGAGATCTACCAACGAACCGGTCACCTGTAAACTTCGTAATTTAGAAGACCAAGACAGAGCGAATCTCTTTAGATGCGCCGCCCTCAAGAGTGACATTGACTCCCTGCCCGATGAACTGAGCAGGATAGAAAAGGAGGCAGTCTTATATTGGATAGCAAGACAGAAGAATGGCTAAAGAGGCCAACTTTGCACAAGAGAGAGAAAAAAAAAATGTTAACAGTGAAAGAAGGTGTATTGTTCAAGAGTAGGTGTATCGTCAAGAGTAGGTAGGAGTAACGTGGTATTTCTACCATGATGGTGGACATAGTCCTTAGATTTGATGGCCACTGCAAGCAAAGAAAGTGAAAGTGTAGAATCGTACCTTGTGCCATCCCTTCAGAGGCCACTTCCGTTTCTTGTGAAGATGTCCAGAAAACACGTCGGGCTTCTTCTCAAATCTTTGGCCATCCCGGAGTCCCTCTACTATCTCCCACTCCGACCCCCGTCTAGTTCCACGCTTCCCAGTCGGGGCTACGCAGATAACAGAAGAGTTTTTGTATAATAGTTTTTATATTTATGAAGTTCATACGCAGTGTGGCAGGTGTGACAAAGTTGGACAAGATACGAGGTAGTATGATAAGGAAGAGAGTAGGAGGAGAGAGCCTAAAGTTCAAGATGGGAAAGGAGCGACTACGATGGTATGGACATATGAGAAGAATGGAGAAGAATAGAATCCCAAGACAAGCATTTGAACTAAAGAATGATATGAGAAGAGTGGGAAGACCTCGAGATAGGTGGCAAGATCAAGTACAGGCAGATGTGGAGGAGAGAGGAGAGGAGTGGGAAGTGGTTGAAGAGAGAGAAAGATGGTGGGAGGACAGGAAAAAGTGGAGAGAGTTGGTGTTACAACAAGAAAATAAGGAAGACAATGAGGTGCCGAGCTTGGCAGGCCGGTGCTGATTCGGTGATGCCCAAGATTTAGGTGGAAACACCCCTTTACCCAACTAAACGATGTTGGAACAAAGTGTAGTGATATATATAATATATATATATATATATATATGTATTACGTTGCATACAAGATATTATATCATCATCATCATTATCCATCACCGTTTCCTGCTTCTAGCAGGGCCAGCTTGGGTTTAGCAACAAAATTTTTCCACTTCTTTCTATCCTAACACAATTGTATCTTTTCCACATCTTCCCAGCTCTCTCCTCTTGCCTCCAAGTCTTCTGCTATACTTGCTCCAACAAAAGAATGCAGATGATTTGTAATGGTGGGGGTAGTATGAATGTGTGGTAAATGGAATGTCGCCGTTGTGAATGAAAGAGAAATATCTTTGACCAACGCAAGCAAAAATTATCTGTGCTAGATCACAGAGCTCCTCCATGTGCTAGATCCACGCTGAGCTAGCGTGAATAGAGTTGACAAAGTTGTTATGTTGGGAAAACAATTTCAAGCCATCTGCATTCTTTTGTTGGGACCACTATATGATGTCCTTCCATCTCTTCCTGGGTTCTTCTTCCTTATATCATCATGACATGTAATACACTCGGAACATGGTATATATGGGAAGAGTCTAACATTACGCAAATAAATCTATTAGCCATCTACAATGTTGATTCAGTTCATTACTTGTACCGTTGAGTGACTAATATATAGCTAGAGTCGTAACGGCCTATGCTGAGTGTCTACGGAAAAATTTGCCTCCGCTCATGTAGTACATTGCCAACATGCTAGGCAGCGTGCCCGACAGCTCGAGCGAAGCTACAGCTACCTAGCAGCAATCGGAGTAACTTCGTAGGCCCCTAGTGGAGAACCGGATGTAAATTTAAATTAGAACGCGCGGAAATATTTTAACATAAGATACATTGATACAAGCATTTCGTTTGTAGGTTTCGCGATTAATATTATTATACATACAAATAAACTTGTTTTCGAGTGTAAAATTCAAATGAATATGTCATATATTGTTTGTTTTATATATTTTAACATAAAATATTATGTATTTATATTTGAAACTTCTAAAAGTTTAAATTCTCTAAACTGTCATGGTAATAAAGTTATTTTGCAGCTGCATGGTATTGTTCTAGGAAGGCCATGCTTATAAGGAAGTGTATTAAAAGGAAATATACTATAGGAAGCTTCGCAAACGCTTTTTCAGGCGCGTTGTTGGATGAGCGTAATTTTTTTAACGAAAAAAGCGTAAAATTGCGATTTTCATGAGAAATTATTTTTGATTGCGCTCAAATTTCACACCAATATATTAATTTATAAAATAAAGGTTCTGTATAAAAATCGTTACAATCGGATAAAGCATGTAGGTGTTATAAGTCAAAGAAATGTAAAATAAAAAAATAATAAAAAACGTAAAATTGCGATTTTCATAAAAAAAATATTTTTTGAATGCGCTCAAAGTTCACACGAATATATTAATTCATGAAATTAAGGTTCTGTGAAAAAATCATTACAATTGGATAAAGCATGTAGGTGTTATAAGTCGATGAAAGTTTAAAAAAACAAAAAAAACACGTAAAATTGCGATTTTCATGAGAAATATTTTTTTTAATTGCGCGTTCTGCTGCGCGTTCAAAACTGAACGTGCAATGAAACAACTACTTATTTCCTTGATTACTACACTAATTAGAAACTTGAATCAGTGAGTATCACCCAAATATGAACAACACTGGTCAAATTACTAATAATTATAGAACTGTCAACGTCACTCGCACCGGGTACCGGCAACGTTAACTATTATTGGTTCACTTTACGGTTTGGAACAAGTTTTGTTTTCTGACTCATCAACCCGTGAACCAAACGATTAAATTAATATCATGCTGTCGCCGACAAACGCAATCTCTTCAAACTCCACTCATACTCAGACTTAAGTCCTGTTATCGGTTAAAATAACAATGTACAATGTTTTTATCTATATTTCGTAAATCTTTGGAAATTTTACTAAAACTAAAAGCATATTGTATTTCAATTTAATGATCGCCTGCCACCCTGGCGCGAGTATTAGCATTGTGATTTACAATTTCTTTTCCCCGTCTGGGCCCGGTGTAGAATTGACCCAGAGCATGGCTCTGCTAATCGTACAAGTCGATTCAAGAAAAGAAGTCCACCTCGCAAACATCAGCTAGTAAGAGCCCGAAAAAAATCACAAAATCTATTTATTTCTGTAACTTTTTAAAAATATTTTTTTTAAAGTTATGTTCATAAAATCAAATTGACAGGTTAAGTTAACAAAGGCTATGCAAATTGCGCTATCAGATCATAATGAAATATTATCAACATTTAAAATAATTGTCTTTTTCACGAGCTTGGTAAATTTCCACAAATTACCCGCTTGGTGGCGCATTTACGGCTTTAAAGCTTTCCAGAGTAAATACCTCTGCATTCCGCGTCAAAACCTGGTTTGCACGAGCTCATTCATCAGTCTTCAAATTGTGGGAGGAGGGGATTCTTCGGCGAGCATTCAACCATCGTCATCACAATTCTAGGAATCATATTATTATCATGTTGTTTTGTCTTCACCAGCAGGTTCGGAAAGGCCTCACATTTGCACACACTGTTGTGCCACTTTTCACATAATCATTCATGCAAAGTTCATATTATTTATCTATACTTAATTACAAGATAAAAGTACCCTACAACTGTATGTTTACTGAAATGTTCCACTGTTTTTATTACGTTTTATGTTTTTATAATATGATTTTAAATTTATTATCTTTGTACCTCAATGTAAAATGGCAGCAATGCTGTACTTGAGTGAAGGAATAAATAAATAAAGAAGATAAAGAAGTATTTTTATAAGGTAGGACATAAAGGAGGTAGCGATATAGTAAATTAATAATCTAATTTAGCAAGAGCAACAGAGCCGTCAAATTATCACATGCTAATCATCAGAATAGAATATGAGGAGACTATACACAATTAATAAGATATGGATATTGACAGATTGTTTACGAAATAAGGATAATTATGACAATATCCTACTCGGTGGTTAATGGGCCAACAACTTCAACATTGCAATTTACATTGTTTGTATCTTCTTTCTCATTGTGACAATATTTTTATAAACAATATTATTGATCTTCTTGAGAATGGATTTGTTTCACATAAACAACGTCACATTGTGAGGTCCAGGAATTTGCGTTGGCATGAAATCTGTGCATTTCATCAGGTTTCACAGACAAGAGTAAAGGTAAATTCTCGGAACACTCGCAAGCCGGAGCGGAAGTAATTAAAATAAGGGTCTTGCTCAGGTACTGGGACAAGTATTAAGCCACGGTCCAATAAATTTACAAAAAAATCTCTACTGTCTGTGCATCGATTTTATTCAAATCTAACGATTATTTTATTTTTGGTGGATTGGACCGGATTGGACTTTGCTGGCAATCTAATAACGCTGTCAACAGAAGTAGTATTTTCGTGTACAAAAAGAATACTAACCCAGAGAAAAAATACGATTGCAATACAATTTCGCAAATTATTTATATATTTCACTGTAACGATATGTTTTAGAATGAGCCTGACCTATTTCCCCGAGCATAACGCTTTTTTATAATCAAGGCATAAACAAATGACAAAGAGGTCTGGCTCAATCAAAATATTTTTTTGAACAAAAGATCGCGAAAAAATTAATTAAAAATAATATATAACCATAACTCACTAAATACCTCAAATAATACTATGTTTTAATTTAATGAACACTGTTAAAATATTCAATGGAATATATTCCCGGTGATTATGTGTGCAGGGCAGTCGCGTAGGAAGATGGGTTTGGTGATGGGTACCCCCCCCCCCCCTTCCAGTGTACCCCACACTGTCACCACCACAGAGTACATCACAACGATACACAACACTGAGAAAATAATTATACAGTCAGAATACTAGAGTGTTGTATGTGGAAGAAAAAATCTCATAATACTCATGCCAATGATGGTAATTGCACTTGTGAGGGCGCGTATGCCCTGTTGCAATGTGTTCATAAAATATAATTTCCCCCTCGCCCAATCACTTCGTTACAAAGCATGACCACGTATGACGTATCACGTAAAAGACATAGAGGAAAGAGGACATTTTCTCTCAATCATCAAAACAAGGTCCGCAGCAGGCACGTATTTTAAACCGCCTATGTTAATAAATTACGAATTTTGCAATTACTACGAACTGAGAAAACTACTGGTACCGTAATTATTCTATTATGCATACTACTTTTAACAAAATAATGGAAATATGTAAAAGAACTTAATTCATAATTTGATTGATTTTTGATTGGATATTGCTTAACGTCTCATATTTATGCTAAAAATTTTAGACGAACTTGAACTTTTTAAAAATTTTAGGTTTTAAAATAATTTCAACTTTGAAAAAGTTCTTTATTTGAGCTGTGAACTGAACGTTTAGAAAGTTCATTTAAAAAATGAACTGTCCCAAATCTGGGTTGGGGGGGGGGGGGTCTAGTGGGTTATGTGTACACAAACTAGAAGCCGGTAACGTAATAAATCGTATTCGTTGATACGAATCAGATTTTCGAAACGGACGGGGAGAAGAGACATTGGCAATTATGTGTTACCTCTTGTCTGTGAAACATGATGAAATGCATAGAATTCATGCCAACGGCCGATTCCTGGACCTGCTCACAGTTTAACTTGCTTGTTATGCAAAACAAATCCGTCCCTGAAGATCAAGAATTTTTCATAATTGTCTACAATAATATAGTCACAATGAGTAAGAAGATACAAACAATGAAAATTACAATGTTGCTGCTGGCCAAGATTGACATAATATTGGTCTCCTCATATTCTAATGATTTTCACGTTATAATTTGACAGCTCTGGCACTCTTGCCAAATAAAATTATTACTTTATTATATCGTTACGTTATTTCTTGAATGAGCGTAGCGAGCGAAGCGAAGATTCCATTTCACTACACTGGAAAAAAACATCCGGAATGTTTTTTTTCTTTCTTTCTTTCTTTCTGTTTGTATTATTGTGTGTCTGATAGCACTATTTCGGCTAAACCGATACTCCAATTGCGATAAAATTTTATTGAGGCCTTCGAAATCTCTGAACCAAGAACTGCCACGTTTTTGAGCGCAATCGAAAAATTATTTCTCATGTAAATCGTAATTTTACGATTTTTTTTCGATTTTTAAAAAAATTCTTCGACTTATAACACCAACATGCTTTATCCGAATGTAATGATTTTTTCACAGAACATTTATTTCATGAATTTATATATTCGTGTGGAATTCGAGCGCAATAAAAAAATTATTTCTCATGAAAATTGCAATTTTACGTGTTTTTTTTTTTTTAAACTTTCTTCGACTTATAACACCTACATGCTTTATCCAATTGTAATGATTTTTTCACAGATCCTTAATTTCACGAATTAATATATTCGTGTGAAATTTGAGGGCATTCAAAAAATATTTTTTTTATGAAAATCGCAATTAATTTACGATTTTTTATTTTTTTATTTTACATTTCTTTGACTTATAACACCTACATGCTTTATCCGATTGTAACGATTTTTATACAGAACCTTTATTATATAAATTAATATATTGGTGTGAAATTTGAGCGCAATCAAAAATAATTTATCATGAAAATCGCAATTTTACGCTTTTTTCGTTAAAAAAAAATTACGCTCATCCAACAACGCGCCTGAAAAAGCGTTTGCGAAGCTTCCTAGTATATTTCCTTTTAATACACTTCCTTATAAGCATGGCCTTCCTAGAACAATACCATGCAGCTGCAAAATAACTTTGTTACCATGACAGTTTAGAGAATTTAAACTTTTAGAAGTTTCAAATATAAATACATACCTATTTTTAGAAATATAAAACAACTATGTTTTTTTTTTACAACTCGAAAACAATGGTTTATTTGTGCTTGCATAAATAGTTAACAGGAACCCTACAAACGCAATGCTGTGGCTTCCCAGCCATCTTATGAAGAATATGGTTCGGCGAAAGTTCTAGTCTCAAATCAGCCGTTTCACATAGTGACCTAGTTACCTACTAGATTGTGCTAGGTTGCATCTAGTTCTGAGCTCGAACTTAATGACGTGCCTAGAAGATGTCGCAATGACTAAATGAAAACGGAGGGAAAGAAAGTTTTTCCGTTTAACTCAGCAATCAATAGGCCGTTTCGACCTAGCTATATCTAGTCACCCCCCCCCCCCACGCGTAACTTAAGCAGGAATAAGGTAACTGTTGGTTGGAAGTCCAGCTTCTTGGCCAACTATATATTATACTTAGAAAGGTGGAATGTAAAAGTTTGTTGTAATCTAGTTACATTCAATTCTCTTGAGTTTGAAAGTGGTGGTAAAAATTTAGGGGGCGTAAATTCGTGCTTTTAAAAACATAAAAATAAAAAACCAAAAAATACTGACATATTCATTTGTATCTTACACCGAAAACAAAGGATGTTAAAATAATCGCGTACCACAAACGAAATGCTAATGTTCAATGTATCTCTATTTAAAATATAATACCTCGACTAATTTTTTGACTCCGGTTCTTCATAGGGGTACAAGTTCTCACGACATTATTTAGTTTCAGCTTCGCCCTGCCTAGCAGCGGCAACTTCTACATGAGAGGAGGCAAACTAGACATCAGTAGGGTCATTTAGCAAATTAGGTCACCAAGTGTATGGGCATGTAGGAAGGTTTAGTTCACTAAAATTTATATCCTGGTGAAAAAAGCGTGTAAAAGTTAATCCACTTTATTAGAGTGGGGAATCAGGGCGAATATCTGTAACAAAAAAAAACCAACATGGATCTGACATATCAAACTAGACCTAGTTTACAAAGGGATATAAAAGATAGACATACCAACTGCTAAGAAATACCCCTTAAATAACTACCCCTTAAACTTGTAGGGTCGGTAAGCACTGGGTACAATCTCTCAGCATTATTTAAATTTTCTTGTCAGCCAAAGGGGTGAAACCAAAAAACATGTTAGCAATATGGTGGTAGTATGGTGTCAGAACTGTATTAAACTTACCTGCACAAAAACGTGTACAAGTTTACATTACTAATCGTGAATCGACGATGTAACAAAAAAAATTCTCTCAAATCGTGGATTTGATGAATTCAGCGAAAGGCTTCACAGCATGACACAGTACAGACGATACAAGGCGTCATAAAACCCCTCCCTACCCGCGCGTGGCGGTAGCCGTGATTGTAGTGGTCGCGTAAACATTGCTGTGGTACCCTCTCATCTTCAGCATTGTCTTGTGAAGTTTGATGTCAGCCAATGTTTTGACAGCTTTTTCCTGATCATTTACAGTGGTATTCTTGTGTCCGATATTTATTAAATTACATGACAACATGAAGGTCTAATGAGCGTTAGATTGTTGAATGATCTGGTATAGAATTTGGCGCGGATTGGCAGGGGGTGAGAGGGGGGGCATAGAGATGTCAGCGAACAAGGCTTGACCTTGAGAGAACTATACAATATTGGTTGCACTCGAGACAAAACAGATGCCACTGCGCTGAATTTCGTTATCCTGAGCGCAGAAACACTAAACGTGAGTGTTCTGCCCGGTTCTTATGACATTTGACTTTAGGCCTACGAGTTTGCGATGACTCAAAGATGCCGATGTGAAGACAGGAAGGGTGTTGAAATTGGAGACTACTCGCGCGTATGAATGAAACAATGAATGTAAATTGGTTCATGAGAAAACACAGTTCGTCTGGGCATAAAATAAAAAAATCGTTTACTGATCAAGGATAATTAATAAAGGTGTACACGGACCACCCGCCACCCCTACTAAGGTATAGACCTACTGACAAAACAGTCTACACTAATTAAGTCTAATGTGTAGGCCTAATCTATCAGCAGTTGGTTGATATATCAGATAATATTGCTTTGGGGTGCTCAGCAAGTAACTTTTTATCTAAGAGAGAAGAAAAACACTATTAGTTTGAATAGAAACACCCAGTGAAAAGTTCTTCAACAACGCTGATGAATTATTTACCGGTAACTGGCATGCTTATTGGATGAGCGAAGCGAAGACTTCAATTTCACCGACCCCCAAAAAATTTAGCTCGGGTGTTTTTTTTTTTTTTTTTTTTCCGTCTGTTTGTTCGCTCTCTAGCCCTACCGGGCAAACGGCATATGCGATCTTGATGAAAATTTGACACGACCTTCGTTTTCTCTGAACTTAGACTTGCTACATTTTTGGGTACAATCAAAGAAATATTTCTCATGAATATCGTACTTTTACGATTTTTTCCGATTTTTAGTGCGATATTTTCGTGACATTTGGGCCGATTTTGACCAAACGGGTGGGGCTACAACGTTCATATTTCACATGGACATTAAGGTAATGGTGATGTATTGCTTTCTGAAAGAAAAATTTGAAAAAGTTAGCCAGAATCTATAGAAATAAAGCTTTTAATATAAGTTTTTTATTTTTTGTGCGATATTTTCGTGCCATTTGGGCCAATTCTGACCAAACGGGTGGGGCTACAACGTTCATATTATACATGGACATTAAGGTTATGGTGATGTAGTACCTTTTGAAAGAAAAAGTTGAAAATGTTAGCCAGAATCAATAGAAATAAAGCTTTTAATATAAGTTTAATTTAATACAAGTTTAATATAAGTTTAAACTTGGAAACAATCACCTGCAATGCGTAGGCAACAAAACAAAACACTTGCAAGAGTAAAGATATCCCACGCAAACTAAAAATATTAAAAAGCTCATCCATCAACGTGGCGGGACTTTAGCGTTTTCCTAGTATATATATATAGGCCTAGCCTATTTGAGTCCTTTGGTGGGAAAAAAAATAAAACATGATACTGAGAAATGAGAATGCACTAACCTGGATTTTCCTTTGACGGAGTTCTCGGAACTACAATGTCATTGGCTGAATCTACAGATGGGCTACTCTCGATGCTACCTTCCTGCAATGCAATAAGAATGCATCAATCAATTTGTCTAAGGTTAACGTACAAGGTTAGTGTAAGACAGGTAGGCTAGGTGTGTCACATGTGCATAATATTGTTTATTGTAGCCTACAGTAGCTCCTGCTGATGATTGAAAGGCACGGAAATTGGTTCTGCTCCCTCCAGTAGCTAATCAATAAAATCATTAGTAGTAGTAGGTTTTATTTCCAATACAACCATGTTACATACATTTAACATTTGGCATTGCAATTTTTGACCCATCAATCTTCCATGGAGGATTACTATAATAGGGTACTATATGGAAAAATATTTAAATATAAAAGAAAATAAATTATTAAATAAAATTAAACTAGGTAAGAATATAATACAATAAAAAGAAATTGATTGAAAAGAGCATTGAGCATTGAAAAGAGTGAAACATTAATAGTAACAAAGAAAAGTAAACAAAATCAAAAGAAGATAATACTACGGGGAGAAGAGCTGGCCATGCAGAATCATTTAAATACCTCGGAAGTATACTAACAAAAGACGCAAAAATAGATGCTGAAATATCTAGGAGAATTATATTAGCAGACAAATTTTACCAAAGTGTACGTAAGTCGTAAACTATTATGGAAAGAAGAAATACTAGGAAACGCTCAGTTGGACGCGTTGATAAGCGAGCACGTGCTATAGCTAGACCCACAATGCACATTTTTTTAAATTTTAAAATTTGCGACGTTCGCTGTCCACAGGGCCATGTTTCCGATATTATTTATTATTGCCAAGGTATTTGGGTAAACCCGTATGTAAATCTTTACTTTGTGGATAAAATCCACCGCCATCTAGAGGACCTTGACTCATTGGGAAAAATATTTAAACTCTTTGGTGACAAATAATAGACTGCTTCCTCGAAAGTATTTTGATTACTTCTAGGTGGCAGTGCATTAGAAACTTCGCGCGTCTTTTCGTTGCCATGGCAACGTTACTTTTGTTATAATGTAATTTCCATCTACACTACTTATCGGATCAAACAAAAATTAACATATTCGTGACCGGACGGACATTCTAAATAATTTGGCTATCTCAGATTTTGTCGCCGGTTAGTTTGAAAAAAAAACTTTCGATTAACTTTAATGTAACTTTTTAACTTTTTGAACGATTTTGCCACAAAACTAATGGCATTCAATCGAGAACAAAGCTTGCGGATGGTCAAAATTTCAACTCGATCCGAGCCTCCGTTCGAACGTTATGGCGAGACATACATACAAACAAAAAAAAAAAAAAAAAAAAAAAACGAGTGACAAATTTTTCCGGCAGAGTCAAATGGAAACGCTCGCTTCGCTCGCTTAATCATCCAGGTGCAAGGTGTTATTGTACACTAGGAAAACGCTTAAGTCCCGCCGCGTTGTTGGATGAGCGTAATTGGTGCATTGAGTAGCCAAGTGTTATGTGGATTTTCTGTTGTTCTGTGAAAAAGTAATTATTTAATGTTTGTAGCTAGGCCTACCATTGTTACATTAGTTTAAATAATATGTTGTTTTTAGATAGTAGGGGAGAGGGGGGTACATGTAAACAAGGGGCACATATAAACAAGCCCAATAAAAAGCATTTGAATGGTTCAAAAAATCTGCAAAAAATCTGAAGTGTTGTTTTTACTGCACTTCCACTACCTTGTAAGATGCAGTTGTTTCTAATGACTCTACTCTGCAGCATCCACCATTTTGTATTTTTGGGTTCAACAACCAAATATTTCAACTTAAATGCTTTATGTGAGAAACATGTGAGATAGGGTAGGAGACCAACAGCTTACCTGAAGTGGAGTAGGCACGCCGTGATAGAATACATAAACACAAATAAACAAATACAACACTACATTTCAAACGTTTCGGTCTACGTGACCTTCCTCAGTGAGTAGAGAAGAGTTACTGAGGTGAAAAACTAAAGCTAGGTAGCCGTTGGCTAGGGTGGGGGTGGGGTGAAGTGAAAGATGCGTGGGCGGTGTGGAATGGGTGACAGGGAGGGGTAGAGAGGAGGAGAGGGAGGACTACCTAAATTTAAGTTAGGTTTGTGGCGCGATTTGCAAATCCATTGGTAGGCCAGTTCCCATCTTCTCAGTTCTCCATCGTGTACAGTGGGAGGGAGTGACCTGATGACACAAACTGTGAAACAGGTCACGAAGGGAAGGCCATGCCCATTGGCATGCATTATTAATATTATCTATAATAATCATACATTCAGGTTGAAACTTGATAAAATAAGTTCATTCACTATCTAGCTACATTAGGGCCCTATGCACAACTTGGCTGCAAAATCTAAATAAATCATATTTGATAAAATCTTGATTTGAAAAAAAAATGAGGTTAGGGGCACATGTAAACACTTGCTATCACATACTAGATATGCATTTTTAAAGTAACCATAACTATTATTACTTATTACCAATAGGTAGAGTTAAGGACAAGGTCTAGAGGCAGAAGGGTTCTTTCAAAGCGTTAGGGACGGGACCTAACCTAGATAAAACCTGAACCCACCCTGCTGCTGCTTACCAGCACTGCTCAAGCAGGGTCTAATTTTGTCATTTCCAGTAGATCTGAGTGAATGTAACATTAAGAAAAGTTAATCCATCTCTTATTAAATGAAACAAACTTAATTGTCATTCAAAAAGGTTATACAATTAACATCAGCACAGCTTGTTTACATGTGCCCCATGTGCGGTTTACATGTGTCCCGCCCTGGGACACTTGTGAACGAATACAATTCATTGTATTTTATTGTAAAACTAAATAAGTATAACTTCTTAAATTCTTTTGGGGATACATTTAGTAAGAGAAATGTATAAGTAAACTGATTTTCACAATTTGAATTAAAAAATGTGTTTCTGACTGAAGTTTTGACTGACTGAAAAAGTGTTTACAATGTGCCCCCCTCTCCCCTACTAGTTAAGTTTTAATGTCTGCTGGCATGCACTATGTTATGGCCCTATGGGGCCTCGCTCTAATCTTGCTTCCAGCAATAGGCCCAGTGTTCTCCCCAGAAAAAAATGTTCACTGGGTATTCTATAAACATTGCCGGGTAGGGCCAAAAATAGTGGGGGTCCGGGGGCTTGCCCCCGGAAAAAATTTGAGATCCTACATTCGATTTGGTGAGTTTTAGAGGTTTTTGAAGCCCTTTTAAAGTAGCTTACATATAGTTTAGTGGCATGAACATTTCAAATTTAATTGAAGTCATAGTCTAAGCCTATTTTCTCCTTTGTAATGTAGGCTATGTGAATTACTGTAGTCCTCTAAGTGTTTATTATCTAAGATTTGTAGGTTTACAATTACTACAACTTGAAACATTGTTGTATTTGATTTTTGATGACTTCATTTTTATTTCTTTAAAAATCGTCAGCTAGCAATCAATAAAATTAGAAAATTGTTAAAATTGTTCACTTGTGTGTGCTCCTTGTGTGCTGTGAATGTTCACGATCATTGCGATGATTGCCATTTTGCCAACTTATGTGTTTCGGTCAAATGTTTACTTATTATTGAATTAAAATATAAGTTATTTTAAATAGTAGGTCTCACTGCAATTAATTTTTTGTTATTTTGTGAATGTTATAATATGGAATCAAATCTTGTGGTGTCATAATTGCCATCACTTTTATTTGATTATGTTGGCATGGCATTTAAAGTAGGCCTACGTATCGTAAACAGTAGAAAATAAATAAGATATGCATTGTCGGGCTGACATAAAAATAATTTATTGTCAGGCGAGGTCCGTGATCTATGAAATAGTAATGAACCAAATCTCCTTCAAAATCAGAATATCCATCTGCAAATATTTTCATGCATCAAATTGTAGTCCTGCTCAAACATTTCTTTTCACACTGTATTCAGTCGTCTTATTTGTTTCTTTATTTTTAGAATTATGTACTTTTGTATGTGTTATTAATCTAGGGTATGCATTAGGCTATTTATTCAATAATTTTAATAATATTGTATTGATTTTGGTCCTGGGTTAAAGAGCGTAGGCCTACCGTGCACTTGCCGCATTCTAGCCACCTCGGCGAGAAAGTAGGCCAGTTAACAAATAATAAAACTGCTATTATTTTCCTTTATTTAAGTGTTAGTGTTCGTATATCAGCTCCCCTTTTCCACCAAACCACTAATGAAGTGCGCAAAGTAATATTTATGTGCATCAATGTAGCAGGATCCAATGGTTTACACCAGCCATTTTCAAATCGTGTCACCTGAAGTCTAAACTACTCCCGGGTGCCGCTAGGCAGGGTGCGAATTAACGGGGGGGATGGGGGGGATTTCCCCCCTCTGGTAATTTCATCCCTGGCTCTGTTTTACTGAAAGGTATCCCTGCCAGGGATGGCTAAATCCCAACCTCTGGATTCCCATCTCATCTCATAACATATCAAGTGACTTTATCTCATAATGTTAATAAATAATGCGTCAATTTACACATATTCCTTTCAAAATAATACCTCAGATCGCTTCTAATACCATCTTGAGGGCAATAATACCCCCAAATTTTTCCTCAGATCACTTCTAAGGCCATCTCAAGGGCAAAAATACCCAAAAAAAAATTTGCCTCCGGCGGCTGGGGCTTCGCCCCAGACCCCGGTTTGCCAGCGAAGATACTATTCTAAACCATCCCCCCCTCTGCAAAGTCGTTAATTCGCACCCTGCCGCTAGGGATCGACGGGGGCGCGGCTACTTCGGAGGCCTATAGCTTTGTGTACCCAATCCTACTGGTTATTCAATGCCTCCTAGGCCTATGAATATGTAAATTGGTTATTTGCCACAAAATAAAAACTAATTACCTAACTAGCCCTAAATGAGAACTTGAGAAGTAATGTTTGAGGTTGATATGGATTGTTGTGGAAACGAGGGGGGAAGGGTGCTTTAGTTAAGGTCTCCCAACAGTGCAGCAAACCAAAGGACCGACTTACCGAATCAGAGGCGGTGCCAGGGACAGACTTGGACTTATTTTTCAATTGAGGGCTTGCCTTCTTCTCAGCCATTGCAAAGCACTTTAGGGTTAGGTTAGCAGGTTCCGTTGCAATGTGTCGCAAACCACTCCTCATGACAAACTAGGTGAGTTTTTGTATCATGATTGCTGTGAGTGACTGTCAACAAATGAAAAGAACAATAAATAAACTTTTATTTCCCACGAAATAATCTACATAAGCCATTAGGCAGGCCTAGTTTAACATTTAGTACGGAGGGGCCTAGGTAGCTAGCCAAGCTAAGCACTACTACTAGGCTAGGTAGGCCTAGGCTATGCCTGTGAAAATTCCAAGGGCCTAGGTAGGCCTAGGCAAGGCCACCAACTAAGTGACCTAGGCCTAGGCCTAGGCTAGCCCTACCTACTATAGGCCTAGCCCTAGGAGCCTACCTAGTCTAGGCCTAGGCCTAGCCTAGGGCTAGGCTACCCAGACTAGGAGCCTACAGAGGGGCCTACTTGTGCGTAAGCAACTTTTAAGTGTCTCTGGGCATGGGCCTAGGGCTAGATTTGAGGAAGGTCACTATAGGCCTAAGCCCAGGTTTCAAGGTCCCAACCTCAAATGCAGCTGTCTGAATGACATTCATAATAGGCCTGGCCCTAGTAGGGCTAGGCCTAGCTACCCAACATATCGACTTACTTTCATTGGAGTCAAGACCAAAGACGAATCAATGAAAATACGAGGAAGAGTTTAAAATAAAATAACATTACACCTCAGCTGTTGCGGCACCCCATTTTAGCGCGAATATTACGTCACTACTAATTGCAGGTAGGCTAGGGGCCTAGGCCTTTTTGTGGCTGATCGCGATCGCAAAACTTCGATACCTACGCAGTCTGGCGGGAGAATATGCGAGCTTTGTCCAGGCTTGGCGGTAAAATTGAATTTTCTCCTAAAAAAAAGTCGTAAGTATACGGGAGAGGGGGGGGGGGGCAGAGCCTCCCGTGAGATTTTTTGTTATTTTAAAATTTGTACTTGATTGTTTAAAAAAAACTTATCTGGTGACAATATCCCGATTTAGTCATCGGGACATAATTTTCTGAACGGCTGTAAAGTAGTCGAAATATTACATTTTTTAAATAAAAATAAGTTAATAACAGTGAAAAGTCTAATGATTTGTATGTGTAACTTTCGGTCATGATTGCCGATGACGGCTGTCGAGCCAGGGATCTTGTGGGGTACGCTTTAGCTTTCTGTGTATGTATCATTAAAATAAAGGAATAAATAAATTGTATTTAGAGTCTACCCACTCAGTTATATAACTGATTTTCAGTGGGGTACAGTAAATCAAAGCGACCAAGCCAACCCAGTAGGCCCCGATGCAATCGACGAGTGAACGATAACCAACCAAAGATCAATATTTGTAATTAGACGAGTGAGCGCAGCGAACGTAGTCTACAACGCTACTCGATCGGTCCTTTGGTCGTGATTAATTCTTGTAAGATACATCCCCTATCGTATCTTCGTTTATAATAAATAACTTCACTTGATTAAAACTCAAGACTTTATTTCAATACAAATTAAACAGCAAAATCTTTGCCCTCCATCAATCTCCTTCTTTTTTCACCGCCCCTACTATTATACGTATACTCACCGCCTTGCCTTTATTGTTTACACAGTTTGCCTGCGCGCCTGGTAAAATAATTCAAGTTCCCACATTCTGTATGTTAAATGTTGAATGTTAAATGTTAAATGTTAAATGTCTGTCTGTCTGTCTGTCTGTCTGTCTGTCCAGTCCCATACGGCCGAACGGCCAAATAGACTGAGCTGAAATTTTAAACATACATCCGTGACCAGGTAACTGAGAACTGCTAACAAAATGAGCACAATCTGTTGCGATTTAAACCTGCAAGAAATAAAAAACTGAAAAATACGTTGAAATGTATAGGAATTATTTTAACGACAATGGTTTTCATTTTGAAATAATATTTTTTGTTTGTTATTTACCTGGCTGTGAAATGCCGTGTCCGAGGTTAATCGAATGTTGGACGTCAAGGTAGGCCTACCCCCAAATTCCACTCGTAGATTGAGTAAACCTTGCAATATTTTCACGTATTTCGTACTGGCTATGTTTTCCATAGTATTGCCACAGATGATGGACTACACTGCGTTATATGCATTTCAAAACATGTTAAATAATTTAAAAAATACAATCCAGAAATTACAAAATCTTTCCCGACCATTGAACCCACGTCTCCCACATTTCGGCTATAAGTGCGCTTTAACCAACTCGACTAGGTTAGACGAGTGAGAGAGTCATGTGTTGAGTACGCGGGAACATTTGCATTTAAGTTTGAATATAATATTCGTATAAATAATAGGGTATTTAAGTTTAGGTCATAGTTTAGGCCATGCTCCACTGTAGCCTATGATAGGCTAGGGAGGGAGGCCTAAGGTAGGGGGAAGAAAAGGAATGTTACCGGGTACTCAACACATGGCTCACTCACTCGTCTAACAACGACTTTGGCGTTTCCCTAATAGGTAATATAGCAATCAGTGGACAGTGCGAACACCCGCGAATCAACACCAGAATCAACAAGGCCGATTCAGAACAACTCTGAATTTATTATGTGCTTCGTTGCTAGGACGGCTCCAAAGTCACCGTTTACAAACTCCTAAGACATGAACTGATGGACTTAAGTCCAAATCAGAAGTTAAAAAACTTAAAACTTAAATCGAACCTTGGACCTTCTGCATTGGAAGCAGATAGCCTACGCTAACAACAAGACCAACGAGCCACACAGATTAGATTTATTAGATTAGTTAGTTTGTTACTGTTAGTTATTAGGGTTTAAGGGCACACAACACTTAGGTTATTAGTGCCCGTATATTCTCTTTTAGAGTGATGTGCTATTTTTTAAATTCTATTATACAGCTTTGTCGATTTCAGATATTTAAAAACATTGGTAATATTCTCAAATTCATCAGATAAATTTTCTTTTAAACTAGGAAAACGCTTAAGTCCCGCCGCGTTGTTGGATTGAGCTGCCATGTGTTATGCGGATTTTCTGTTGTTCTGTGAAAAAATCATTCCTAAGTTGAAGATTTTTAAAAAATTAAATAAAATCAAATAAAAAATTAACTTAAATTAATTTTTTTTTGATTAATAGTATTTTAAAAAAAGGAATAAATCGAAATATCGAAATTTTCATAAGAAATAATTATTCGATTGCGCACAAATTTTACACGAATATATTAATTCATTAAATTAAGGTTCTGTGAAAATATCATTACAATAGGATAAAGCATGTAGGTGTTACAAGTCAAAGAATTGTTTTAAAACAGAAAAAAACGTAAAATTTCGATTTTCATGAGAAATAGTTTTTCGATTGCGCTCAAATTTCACACGAATACCTAAATTCATAAAATTAAGGTTCTGTGAAAAAATCATTAAAATCGGATAAAGCATTTAGGTGTTAGAAGCTGTAAATTTAAAAAAAAAATCGAAAAAAAATCGCAAAATTGCGATTTTAAAGAGAATTTTTTTTTCGATTGCGCTCAAAAACGTATCAGTTCCAAGTTCAAAGATTTCGAAGGCCTCCATAAAATTTCATCGTAATTGGAGCATCGGTTTAGCCGGAATCGTGTTAACAAACACACAATAATACGTACATACATACAGATACAGAATCCGCAAATACAACTTAGAAGACTTTAGCATATTGTATTGTATTGTATTGTATTGTATTGTATTGTATTGTATTGTATTGTATTGTATTGTATTGTATTGTATTGTATTGTTTTATTCAGTTTAGAGCTCTTTTGCTCGGATACAGAATATTGATTTCAATATTGTCCATTAATAATAATTATTATAATCAAATAGTAGACTAAACAAACTTAGGCCTACTTTAACACACTACTACAAACTTACTTAGATTAGTTATTAAAAATTAAATACATAAATATTTATAACCTGTTATTACAAATAACTCTCTGTTTGAACTCAACAACATTTTTCGGTTGAGGGCTGAATACACTTTTATCTAGCTCGTTCCAACTTTTAATTGTCGACCCCACAAATGAGTGTTTCCCAACATCCGTGTTATACCTATGTAAAAATAATTTTTGACCGTGATCGTGTCTCCCTTTATGTGCTGTATCATTAATGTCTACCCAGGCCGGTTCACCTGCTAGAGTTTTAAATATACTACATAATCTTGAGATTTTCCTTCGTTCCTGCAGTGGGACCCACCCTAATTCTAAAATCATTTCTGAGGGGCTGTGTCTTGAACCAAATTTTCCTAGCACCTTCCTTGCAGCCCTTCTTTGGACCATTTCTAGACTTTGGATATGAGACTTTGTATGTGGGTCCCATACCAAACAGGCATATTCCAATGCTGGTCTTACTATCTCGAAATATGCTTTTTCTTTTACTACTGAACTACATCCTCTAAGATTTCTCATTATAAAATTTAGGCTTTTGTTTCCATTTATTATTACTCTATTTATATGATGGCTCCAGTTAAGTTTTGCATTTAAATGAACCCCCAGATATTTGCAGTTGTCCGTGTACTGAAGGATTGTGCCTCCAATATTATATTGGTACTTGAAGCATTCTTGTTTGGTTGTAAACTTAACTAGGAAAACGCTTAAGTCCCGCCGCGTTGTTGGATGAGCGTAATTGGTGCATTGAGCTGCCATGTGTTAAGCGGATTTTCTGTTGTTCTGTGGAAAAATCATTACTAAGTTGAATTTTTTAAAAATTTAATTTAATTTAATAAAAAAATAACTTTAATTTTTTAATTTTTTAAAATTAATTGTAATTGTTAAAAAAATAAAAAAATCGTAAAATTGTGATTTTTATAAGAAATAATTTCTCGATTGCGCTCAAATTTAACACTTATCTATTAATTCATACAATAAGGGTTCTGTGAAAAAATCATTACAATAGGATAAAGCATGTAGGTGTTATAAGTCAAAGAATTGTTTAAAAAAAGAAAAAAATCGTAAAATTTCGATTTTCAAGAGAAATATTTTTTCGATTACGCTAAAATTTTACACAAATATCTTAATTAATAAAATTAAGGTTCAGTGAAAAAATCAATACAATAGGATAAAGCATGTAGGAGTTATGAGTCGAAGAAATTTTTTAAAATTCGAAAAAAATCGTAAAATTGCGTTTTTTATGAGAAAAAAATTTTCGATTGCGCTCAAAAACGTGGCAGTTCTAAGTTCAAAGATTTCGAAGGCCTCCATAAAATTTCATCACAATCGGAGTATCGGTTTAGCCGGAATCGTGTTAACAGACACACAAAAATACAAAAAAAAGAAAGAAAAAAAAACATTCCGGATTTTTTTCTCCAGTGTAGTGAAATGGAATCTTCGCTTCGCTCGCTACGCTCATCCAATTAGTTGGCTTTTTTCTCCATTGAGACTCATTTTATTTATCTTGACCCATTTCCCTATCCTGTCAATCGCTGCTTGAAATTTTAGACAGTCATCTGCATTTTTTATTTCCATATATATTATGCAGTCATCTGCAAAAAGTCTGATTTTGATATTTATATCTAGTCCCTCTCCTATGTCATTTATGAAAATTAGGAATAATAAGGGGCCTAGGATACTACCCTGGGGTACCCCTGAATTTACTTCTAACTCATTAGAGTATTTATCACCAACTTTTACTACCCGAGTTCTCCCCGAAAGCCATTTATTTATCCATTTTACCACCCGACCATCTAGGCCTAATTTGTTAATCTTGTCAATGAGTAGGTCATGAGGCACCTTATCGAAGGCCTTAGAGAAGTCAATTAGAACTGCATCCACCTCTCCTTTTCTGTCAACTATTTTAGTTAAATCTTGTACGAGACCAGCTAATAGGGAACTGTCCTTGGTTTCAAATATATCTTACACGTATTTAGTAATTTGTAGTATTCAATTTAATAAACATCGCAATTAAAATAAACTATAAAAAATAAAATCTGTGGATTCTCTGCATGTTCAAAGTTCCTGGGTTTTGACTTCCCGCACAAAGACTTAAGTACGCGCTCTTTTGGTTGTGACGTTATCGTGAGGTGAGGAGGGGAAGCTGATTGGCAGAACTGTCAGCTCGCCGCCTCGGCGAACCTAACGATGACGTCACGCCCACCTGCAATGGCGCATGGCCGTTTTCCGGCGCGAAGCCTGGTTCAAATTTTTCCTCGCTCACAGTTAGCGCTATAAAAGCCGGACGCATAAAAAACTTAACTGGTCGGTATTTGAGGTTATTAGTAGGGACATATTCAAATTTGGTAATGAAGGACAGTTCCCTATTGTGTCTCACACGAATGCCCTTCCCTAAAACCATGCTGAGTTTTTGAAAGACTACCAGAATGGTTTAAGAAATATCTAATGTACTTTGACATAAGAGCTTCAAATATTTTGCCAATACTACTAGTTAAACTAATCGGCCTATAATTTCCTGGGTTGTCCCTACTTCCCCCTTTCCATATGGGTGAAACGCATGCTGTCCTCCAGTCTTCTGGAATCTGACTATTATTTATGGAAATTTGGAAAATAAATTGTAAGTATGGAACTATAGCCCTGTCAGCTAGTTTCCAGAAGTCATTGGTGATGCCATCTAATCCTGGTGATCTATGGTCTTTAATAAGTCCCCTTACAACTTTAATTATGCTATTTTGGCTAAATGTAAAACTTCCACTACCATCTTGTATTAGATTATGGTCATATTTTTCCTTATCTCCATATGCTTGCATATTGATTATTAAACATGTTTGCTTTGTCTTTGTCGTCAGTAACTTGAATATCCCCTTGCTTTAAAACAGATATTTTACTTCTAACTCCTTTTTTATTTCTCAAGTGTTTGTAAAATTTCCGGCTACGTATTTGTTTCCATCGGTGTTTTGTAGTAAAGTCTCCATATATTCATCGTATGCTCTTTTCTTTAGCTTGAACAGATCAGCGCTACATTTTTTTAACCTAATGCTATTAAGTTTCCTGCTTTTATATAAAGTATTACATTTCCTCTTTAATTTCTTTATTTCTGATGTGTAGTATATTGGGTCTGGATTATTTTTAAGGTCTTTTTTGGGTATATATAACTCTTGGGCTTCATTTATAATTGTCTTAAGTGAAGACCAGTAAACCTCAATGCTATCAGCTGCTATGGATGACCATTTACCGTACTCTTGACTTAAATATGAACTTATACCTATTTTATCTGCCTTATTATAACATTTTACTGTTCTTGTTTCTTTCAAGTCTCTATTCCTACTATTTTTTTAAATCTACGTTTAGAAGGACAGCACTGTGGTCCCCAATACCATCTACAGTCTCACAATCCTTTGTTGATATGCAAGATGTTACAAGAAATATGTCTAATAGATTATTCTTTGCCCCCTGAGAACAGGTACGTGTTCCCTCTGGTACTACTTGTGTTAGGTCAAAGTCGCTTAGTAAGTTAGAAACCAGAGTTTGTGGTACACTACTACTGAGTGTTCCACTATTCCATAATACTTTAGGTAGATTTAAATCTCCTCCTATAATAACACTTTTTTCATGGTTATCAGTCAGATATGTGCCTAGCTTCTCAATAATTTCTATACTATCCCTAGGTGGCCTATATATAGTCCTATTACATCCACAGTTTTGCTTCCTATCATTACTCTTACACATAACATTTCATGAATGGTATCGTTCCATTTCACTGAAATATGTAGTTCAGTTTTAACAGCAATGAATATTCCCCCCCTCTTGAACCTCTATCTCTTCTGTGTATTTGAAAGTCTCTTCCAAATAATTCACTGTCCACAATTTCACTATGTAACCATGATTCAGTTCCAATCACGATATAAGGATCGTGAGTCTCTATACGCGTTTCCAAGCAAAGGGGTTGCTACCTGGTGGCGAAAACTGCAACTGTCCGATCAGTGATAGTCGGAGGAGCGCGCTATGTGCTTACCTGAAGAACACACGTCATTCCGTGTTTGTCACTTATAAATATGTACAATCACAGGTACATTGTCGTTGATCTCCCAAAATGTTGTTAATTGATGATAATCAAAAGCATGGGGGTGCACCAAAATGATAAAATCGCTCTCAAATATGCGGGATTCGAGACCATGTCCACCAGAATAATATTACTATATTCAGACCTGCGCATGCACCCATGAGACACCGAGGATGGCATTTGTATCCATATTACAATTCTCTTATTGTAATATCATAATAAATCATTGGTATTTATAGGCTATATACTAAATATAGACTAACAGGGTACGATAAATACTTAATCAAATTCAAACCGTCAAGAATGTTCACAACTCATAGTAAACACACACATACAATATCGCTCGCTTTATGGCACTTTTAATTGAGATATACTTCTTAAGTTTTATTATGATAATTTAGTATAAATAGTCATAATAATAACAAAACAATACCTAACAAAAATAATAATAATTGTATTAGGGCTTATGCACTAATCTTAACTCCTTTTCTACCTTACATAATTAATGTAGGCCTACATATACCGTTTACCGTCATTGTTCATTTATTACATAATATTATACATAATATCATAATAAATACGATTTATATTATAACAAAAGAATAATTAGTATAATGATATGACCTACAAGATTTTAAAGCTGTCTGCAGAATGACGCGTCATGCCATTATTGACATACAAAACAATAATAAAAATAGGCCTACTTTTAATAAAATGTATATTTAAAAAAAACAGTAGTCCTAAGTGTGTAGCAGATAAATATATATATATAGGCCTACTCCGATTGCGTTTACATTGTAAAACGATGTAGAAAACGTGCAAAACAGTGTAGGGCTATAATTTGCTAGAAGCTCTTTTGATTTTTAGATATCAAGTAATGGTGGAGGTGGGCAACATTTTCTTGGCAAAATATCATCGATCTTCATCATTCAACATTATTTGATACACTTGTTTCTGTATTTAATAGTTCAACGGTGTGGTTTGATCTTTTCGAGCTAATATCATCAAATAATCTCTATTATTTGTTGTAATTTAAAACGCCATTTAATTCCCGTTTTTAATAAAGCCGATCCCCAAAACTTACGAATTTTACTAATAAAATACGCGGAAGATATGACACAATCAACAATGTTTTCGCAAATGATCAGAAATGTAAGAAAAATCAAGTTGAACCTAACTGAATATACAGCGCCCGCCGTAAGCAGCTCGCCTCTATCACCGATCGGTCCGACATGTTGCGTTTTAGTGCTGCCATCTATCTTTGCTTGGAAACGCGTATTAGGTGTTGATATTCCAGTTCTTTGTTCACAATGCTCTGGCAATTCACTTGAAGTATTTTAAGAATGTTTGACTTTGTAACTTCCCCCTGCCTTGTGCCAGAGCCACTTCCATGCCTCCTTAGTAGTTTTCCTGACTAGGCAAACTTTTTGATGTCATTGCCAAGAGATGACCCAACTTTCTCGATCCGGTACGGTTGAGATGAAGACCATCGGTAGCAAGGTCATTGTTCCCTATCCAATAGTTCCCATTTACAAAAACACACTGGGACTGCTCACACATTGCATCCAGACATTGGTTAATTGCTTCAATGTATCTATTGTCTGCATCACGTCTGCACAAGATTCCACTAAAAACCCATCTTGAAGTAGGGAACATAGCACGTCCCTGTACAAGTAAGTTCTTGAGAGGGTATGCTGCGAGGCTGGAACGGAGGCGAGTTTAGGCGCTCAGCTTTCTGGCTTTTTCGGGTAAACGGTTTACAACACCATTATCAAATTTCACACTAACTTTTATAAAGAATAAAACTATGTTATCCATTATGTATATTCCTAAATTAATTCATTGATTTTGAATTAAAATTTAGGGAAATCACCAAAATTTACTCAATTTTGGTCAACTTCGGGAATTTATTCCAAGTGAACAGATTTTTTAAACTCAAATTTGCATAATGGATAACAACGTTTAAATCCATGTGAACGGATGGATCAATTTGGTTTTATTGTAAGATAAACGGTTTGGTGGGAATTTCCAGAATTGTAATCCATGTTTTGGATTTCCCATTTTTTTCACGTTTTGGACTTATGTCTCGCAATTGATCTTTAAGGCTTATTTTGTGCAACCAATTACGGATATAAATATAAAAGTACTTTATTAACATCTATTCAAAATCTGGTAATGATATTACAAACCGTTCAGCAGAAATCATCAACACCTGTTTGCGCGCATTTGAGTTGGGCCAAGCTCAGCGTACCCTCTTAAGTTTTGTAGCGATTTCGTCGGGTGTTGCAGAGTTCCTGACATTATTAGTGCCTGCATGGACTGTTATTGACGAAAATCTTTCCCCCTGCATCTTTAGCAATCGAAGTTTTTGTTCGAGTTCGTCCACCCTTATTCCAGGATAGCACTCGACGCTCTGACTTGATTCACCCCTATGCGGTATGTTCTGGTATGTTATGGTATGTATCTGAGAGGATTCACAGTGTTACTGAGGGGCCATATGTGTGTTTTCGAGAGGACAGAGGGTTGTTCACGGCAGTCTGTTACATGGAGGCTCTGATGCCTGCCACGCGAGTGATGGAGTTGCAAGTATAGACGCGTTTAGATAGGCACTACATGCTTCGGGTAGTAGCCGAGTTTGCATAACAAGGTTCGGTGTAGGGAAGTGGAAAGTAAAGCTTCGGTTCGGTTACATAAAATTAACTAGGAAAACGCTTAAGTCCCGCCGCGTTGTTGGATGAGCGTAATTGGTGAGTTGAGCTGCCATGTGTTTTGCGGATTTTCTGTTGTTCTGTGAAAAAATCAGAACTTTGTTGAATTTTTTTTTAAATTAAATCAAATTAAATAAAAAATTAACTTATTTTTTTAATTAATCGTAATTTTAAAAAAGGGAAAAATCGGAATATTGAAATTTTCATAAGAAATAATTTTTCGATTACGCACAAATTTTACACGAATATATTAATTCTTAAAATTAAGGTTCTGTGAAAAAATCATTATAATCGGATAAAGCATGTAGGTGTTATAAGTCGAAGAAATTTTTTAAAAATCGAAAAAAATCGTAAAATTGCGATTTTCATGAGAAATAATTTTTCGATTGCGCTCAAAAACGTGGCAGTTCTTAGTTCAGAGATTTCGAAGGCCTCCATAAAATTTCATCGCAATCGGAGTATCGGTTTAGCCAGAATCGTGTTAACAGACAGACAAAAATACAGAAAGAAAGAAAGAAAGAAGAAGAAAAAAAAAACATTCCGGATTTTTTTCTCCAGTGTAGTGAAATGGAATCTTCGCTTCGCTCGCTACGCTCGCTACGCTCATCCAATAAAATCAGCGTCGAGTGTAATTAGCTTCAGACATTAATTAATTTCTTCAACAATGTCAAATTGTCACGGACAATAATTAATAAAATCAACGTCGAGTGTTATTTTGGACATTAATTATCTTCAACAACGTCAGTTATCACGGACAATCAATAAAATCAACATCGAGTGTCAGCTTTGGACAATAATTAATAAAAAACAGCGTAGAGTTGTCACGGACAATAACTAATAAATACAGCGTCAAGTTGTTATCTTCAGACATTAATTTAACTTCAGCAGAGAATCGAGTGTCTTCATGTCATTACGTCAAAACCAATTAACTGTTTATATAGTATGTGAACTGTAACCATACGGGATTCGACTACTGATAACGACCAACATAACCATCACGAAGTGCGACGACCAATCATACCAGGATTACTTCGTACCCGCATCAAGTTCCCCCAAGAAATTCCCCCACAGTGCTGTGTAATACAATCTACGGAACGAGAATAACCACAACAAGTTGGATTACGTCACGTCACTATACATTTTTTGTATAAAACTGTCATCTGACAGGTACTTATCGTAACTTCATAAATAATTAATATTAGTGTGACCCAAAGTAGCCTATTCCATTGTATTAGTTATAGTTATGACGAGCTCGCTAGGTAGGTCAGCTTCCTGTTGTATCCCACATGACTAGATGTCAATATAAACACACATAACAAAAACTTGTAGAAATACAGCCAAACCTTACACACTCAAAAGGAATGAGATCTAAAAAAAGGGCCAAGCTCATCTACCCTTCCACATTTGCGCATTCTTAATTCATAAACGTACAGTGTCCCATAACAGCATCCTCGAAAAGCTTGGCAAAATAGAATTTGCGATTATTAATTTAACGTAATAGTTTATCCAAGTTCTTTTTTTCTAATTAATTTAAACGTAAACATGCAAATTCTATTTTGCCAAGCTTTTCGGGGATGCTGTTATGGGACACTGTACGTTTATGAATTAAGAATGCGCAAATGTGGAAGGGTAGATGAGCTAGGCCCTTTTTTAGATCTCATTCCTTTTGAGTGTGTAAGGTTTGGCTGTATTTCTACAAGTTTTTGTTATGTGTGTGATCTCATTACTTTTTCAAGTTCCATTACAAAATTATTTGTTAAAATATAATATTTTTATCAAAGTTGATTTAATTTTTATGGTATTAGCAATAACAATATGATGTAAAATATCTAGGCCCGGATTGATGTACATCCTGGGTATAGGTGGTATAACCATGGTATAACGACGGTATAAGGACTGGTTAAGTCTAGGCAACTCACATCCAATTAAAACTTTTCCATGTAACAACAAACGCACAACTAATGTTATTTTACACCTATTTCACTGCATCCACAGCCATGTAAATCATCAGATAATCAAAAGAATATTGAAAATTTTCACCATATTCTTTTGTTTTACATTTTCATTAAAAGTGACAGGAGATTGCGTGAGTTTATTAATAGAAAAGAAAAGGCTTATTATTGCCGTAAATTTTGGAATAGCCTAGGACTATCATACCATTGTTTATCTGCATTAGGCTTGAAGTAATCAAAACTAGTTATTTGTACGGGAAGTGTGTCAAAACAAGGTTGTGCTGGCCTAGGGTTGGCTAAGAAAGGCCTATAGGGCTTGTCAAACATGTAGTGTAAGTATTTATTTATCTAGTCCTATAGCCTAATGGAACTTTAGACCTACACTGTTGTATTATAAATAATTTTCTACATCTGGGCCTAGGCCAGGGACGGTTTCTGATTTGTTTTATGAGAGTATAATGACACTTTTTCTCGTTCCACACAAAGAAGAAAAATTTAAAATGTCCGCCATTTGTTTACGTATCGCACTTTCCCGCCTAACTCTGCTTGTACCGTCAACAAGTGTCAAGTAACTATAGTTACTTGTTGATTGTATGCCTAGTGTATAAGGCTTATTTTAAAACCTTTATTTGGAAGCCTTACAGCAAACTTTTTCAACTTTTTTTTTTCAAAAGAGACTATATTACTATAACCTTAATGTCCATGTAAAATATGAACATTGTAGCCCCACCCGTCTGGTCAGAATCGCGGGCCGATTGAAACTGACGTATTAGATGTTAGCAGTAGCAGTAGCTAACATCCTTAAAGTGATTTTGAGCATGTTTCAAGCCATTTTTTTTACCAAGAAGGAATAATCGTACCCCAATAAAATTTGGCATGTGTTGTCAGGTACCTAAATCCCCTCGATTGTGATAGTTTTCAAGTTCACATCACGTTACATGACGGCTGGGTAACACCTCGAAATCACCCCAACTCTGCTTGGTGTATAAGGTGCTTGAGTGTGTAGCGCACCGCGGCTTGGCTGCGGCGCCCTAACGGGCACCTAGATCATCTCATTTACCATGGTTACCATGGTTACCATTCCAAACAACTGAAATAATTTTGTTTTAATAGTGGTAAATTTATTAGTTTTTATAGTTTTTCAACATAAAAACTAAATTTGAATTGTTTTTTAATAATCTATCAAAGATTAGGGTCATTTTGATCCATAAATCATGTAAATCGACACGGAATTGGCTTATAAACAAGGTATGTAAGCAAAGATACCTACCAATATCAGCAATAGGCTATCTCAAGATGGGCTGTACGAAATGTATGGTATGGGAGAAAGTTGTGAATGCCAATGACGGAGAAAGGGAAATGGCTAGAAGATTGCTTTATGAAATGGATAAGAGGATGAAAATGGAAGAGGAGAAGGGCCGTCAAATTATATTGGAGGTAAATGTGTTGAGAATGAAATTAGAACAATGTGAAAATGGAGCAGTAGGACAACATTATTATGCTTGACGTAGATGGTGTAGGCGATCATCTCCAATGGCGTAGGCCAACCGGCATTATGTCATACAATCAAGCTTCTAAGGAGACGCCAGTAACTATTCCAGGTAGGCCTACTTATAATAATCGACCTACATTGTGTCGCTAAATAGCCAAACAAGCCCCACAACAAATTAAAACAAAAAAAATCTACTTTATTTTATCCAAAATTGAAAAACAATCAAACAAAAATTCACTGTCACTCAAAGTCAAACAGCTGTTGAGAAAAAACAAATTACCAACCTTAGAAGAGTGCGCCGGTCTAGCTCAAGTCAGTAGTCTTGCCAACTGCTGAAGTTTAATTTAAGAAAACTGAAATAAAATATTGAGTGGGACAGACACGACAACGAAAGGTTAACACAAATTAACAAAACCAGTTTCAAAATACAATTATAATGAATCAAATAAAGTTATGTTACATTTACAATTAAAAAAACATGTTATCAAATTCTCAAAAGTTCCCAATAATAAAAGTTCTCATTAATAAAAAGTTCTCAATAATAAAAAGTTCTAAAGTAATAAAAAGTTCTCAGTAAAAAAAAGTTAGCCAGCCTTTTTATAAAAGTTCGTTCGTAGATAGCAAGTTGTTTTACCGGTTATCGCAAATTCGTAGATTTGTAGATATTGACCAGGCCCAGGGGTCAATTTCTCGCCAATTTCCCAATTTCCCAAATTCTCGCCCACGTTCCAAGTTCCAAAATCAAAACGATCGAAGTTCCAAATTCTCGCCCAAGTCCTGGTTGATCCGCCCTGTCAGAGCCCCAACCGGACGTGAAGTCTCTCGAGAGACCAAGTAAGTGTGTTGAAGAAATCAGCCTTCTCTGCTCGCGTTTGTTTGACTGATGATTTTTTTTTTTTGACGTAGTACGGAAATTGAGTGTTGAAAATTGGCTTAGTCTATTACGCCCTGGTGATTAGGCAGAAGGGGGGGTATGTTTTCGGTCCCACGGTTCTAAAAAACGTGACGTATTTGCATGATGAAACTCAGATATTTTATGATACCAACCATTCAAAAGATGCATAGCAATCACACACAAGTCCCCCGGGGACTGTCATTCCGTCGGGAGATTTATGCACGCACGTGCAAGTTGTGTTGCGCAAATTTTGATGAAAAGTAATGTTTCACACTCCACAAGCTATGTGTGACGTCACGGGAATGACCAGAGTCGGGTGCTCTTGCCGATAAGTAGCGCACGTGAACGAGAAAACATTCCAATCTCACAGATAAGATTATGACTGACATGTTTTTTTGTTTCCCTTTGCACACAGAGTACACGGAACATCGATTACGTAATCACCGCAGCTGGCCATGGCCATGACGACGCGGATACGAAGCACAAACACTAGTTTTTATTTATACGCGGGGCTGATAAATTGTCATAACAAAATTTAAAATGAAATATTATTGGCTAGAAATAGTTCATGTCATATTTAAATGTAATTAATTATTCAAAATAATTATACAAATTGAAAGGCGGGAAAAAATTTAAATATTTAAATATCTTTGAAATTGTCTCATATCAGCCCAAAAGGTTACAATATCCCCTCTGAAGGGCAAAAAAATTTGAATGTAGTGAAAATTTTGAATGTTCTTCACTAAGTTCTTAAATTTAAATTTTACATTATAGTTTTATAAGGATTATTTTATTCACAAGCATGGTTATGTTGTGAAAAAATGAGAGTGTGGTTATTCCCATTGGTTGCAAAAATATTTAGTTTCAATTATAGTTTTTAAAAGAAAATACATTTAATGAATACAGTTTTTATCAATGTTGCATTGATTTTAGAGAAGTAAATATTGCAACAGTAGCAATGAAAATAATAAGGAAAAAAATTTGTTATTTAGGTACATGACACCAAAAAGATACAGGAATATGACATGAAAAGAGAAAGGATGGTTGAGGAATACAAGTATAACAGCCATAACCAACACAACACAGTCTATTAACTGAACTAATTATGTCTGCTATCTCACCCCATCCCCTCGAGAAAAATTAAACAATTGAATAAACGTTATCAGTCAGCTACGTGTTGTCGCAAAAATTAAATTATCGATCAAGTTATTTATCAATCAAATATCCGAAGCTTTCATCTAACCAGATGCCTTCCATCTAACCGCGTGGTTCAACTTTGTATCTGTCCACAAAATTATTCTCTCATTGAGATAAAGTCAAAGTCAAAATTATTAATCAAGTTTTACAATTGTTAAATTGCACAATGGAAAATCTTTCCCAATAATCAACAGAAAATTAAAAGTGTCACAAGTTATGATTGCGATCAAAATTATTCAGCATTGCTTTTGTTTAAACAAAGGTAAAATAACAATACAAAAATCAGCTAATAGAAAACAAAGGTATGATATGATGATACGAAAATGAATATGTAGAACCGTAGTTACTGTCCGGTCTTACAATGGAAAACCGCCCGCTCTTCGCCTTAAAATTAAATTTAAATTAATAGGTTCGATAGTTCCAGACTAAATTTCAAAAGTTAAACTGTTAATTGGTATGCCCACTACTCACTGTAGGCTACTAAGTTTTCGTTTGACAAAAGAATCTAAATCCATCAAATACCCCAGGTAAGAAGTACTGATTCCAAAATTCGCTACACGTGTTCCCGTTTGCTTTGTCAAATAATTATACTGTGGTTATTTATTTAAACCTCTCCCACTCACTCGCTCGCGTTCTATACAGCCCCCCAAATAAATGTTTACTCACAGGTATAAAACGCACCAGAACATATCTAATAAAGTATTACTCGATCAAAAAAAATTACATCGCAAATATTTAAAAACACCATAAAAAAAATATATAACGCAACACAACCTATACAGGAAACTGTTACAAAAAGGCGTATACATATTACATGCTCACTAATATTACACGATGACAACAAAACAAGTTAAATTATGCACGATTACTAAAGGTTGATTAATTATAAGGGTTTGATTAAATATTGGTTCGGGCCAATACGGTCTCCTCTCTTATTGATAAGCACATCTGTGAAAATTGTAGCACGAAAAAAATAATTATTGTTGTAACAAATAAGTCCGCCAAAAATTAAAATTGAAAAACATTTGAACTATCCACGGTTCAATCCCCCCATCCTCATCTAGTCTCTGTTCAGTTTGATTTAAATTTATAAAATTTATTGTTAGTCTCTATCCAATATCACCAAAAAGTCAAATTATTATTTTAAAAATTATTTATTAAAATTTACTAATCCAAAATGTGTCAAAAAACAAAATATGGTAATACAAAAGGGTTTGCAAAAACAAGGTAACGTCAAGTTCAATTTTAAATTCACTGTTCAAATATCTCAAAAAAATTTTTTAAAATTTTTCGGGTTAAAAATTCCACGAAGGTTTGGTTAAAAATCCAGAAAACGTCAAGTATTATTTATTATCGAGCTTACCGAGAAAATTTTTTATTTATTTTATTTTAAATCCTATGTCAAATCCTAGTTTAAATTTTATTAAAAATAGTTGTAAGTTAAACAAGGTTCAGTTCAAAACTTTTTCAAATTCAACCCACGTAGTAGTAGGTTCCCATCTGATTTTAAAAAATTTCCCCAAATTATTTTCAAAAGCACAATAGTTCACATCCAGTTCAAGTTCAAGGTCACGTTCCATTACAGTTCCAACGTATTGAATTCTCGTTAAGTTTCAAATTTAAATTCAAAGTGAGGTTATGTTCCAACAAAAATTGCAAAAAAGTTCCAAGCAAATTTCAAGAATTTTATTAAATAAAATAGTTCAATGTCTCCACGTTTCCAAGTTATGTTTTGTTCAAGAAAAATAAAAATTCACTTCAAGTTCAAAGTTCACTATCTCTCAGTTCACTATCTCTCAGTTCACTATCCTATCCCTCACATTGCTATCCCATCCTATTGCTAACGTTAAATACCAGATTATTGTGACTCCCGAGTTAATAACTTCTATTATTTCCACTTCAACTTTACTTAATTCTAAGTTTGCATCACCTAGACCACCAAAAACTTCAACTTTAAATTCACTTGTTCTATCCCATTATCAAAATTCATTTACTTACGAAACCCCATAAAATTCAACTTAACCAACATCGTTCCTAACGACCACATAAAACACCCACATAAAATTCACTTAACCAACATCGTTCCTAACGACCACATAAAATTCAACTTAACCAACATCGCCACTTACATTATCAACTTCATCAACTTCATCACTTACGTTCACATTAACTACCACATTATTATTATTATTATTATTAATTAACATTAACTCGAGACCACCTTTCAATCTAGTATTTAACTTCACCCTCTTATCATCATCTAACACTCCACTATCTGTTTCTGTTTCACTTCTCTCTAGCCTTACTTTATTTCACTGAAAGCTCTCAAAATTAGTATTTATTTCTAGTTTCTATTTTTAAATTTTAATTTTACATGCTAAGTTTAGTTTATAAAATAAAATGGTTGTCAATTTTAAATTAAATTCAACTTCAGAGTTCCAAGTTCACTTTCAACGTTTCAACATTTCCACTACAATTTAAAATCTACTTTTATACAAGTCCAAACTAGGTTTAAATTATTTTAATATAAAAAGTAAGTTTATTTTTAAAGTTTGTAAAATACATTCAATATTAGGTAGTTTTAACTTCAAAAAGTTTTAATGTTATAAAAATGTGAGGTTATATTTTGTTTGGGTGTGACAACACATATTATGCGTGTGACAAAACAAGTTGTGTGTGACAATGCACTAAGAAGTGTTCCCTGTTCCCCTTTAAATTGTGCTATAAATGTTCTCCTTTAAGATGTGTATTAATATTTGTGAGTGACTGTACTCATTGCCAGTCAGTGAAGATTTGTTTATCTTATCTAAGTAAAGTCATTAATTTTTATTGCTTCTTGCAACTGGAGTGTCTATCTGTCTGTGGAGGCTGGCCACCATGCATCCATTGTTTATGTTATTTTAAGTCAAGGTCAAGTTTTATAACAGCTGGTTGAAATCTATTCCATACTCTTTCTATTTTATAAACTGTTAGGTTTTAATCCCCTCAAAACTACTTGTCACTTTCGGTTCTCTATTCATTCTGGTTTAACATTAAATATTTATTTTATTTTTAGTCCACATAAAAAAATAAATTCAAAGTTATTATTTAAAATTCACAATTTTATTTTATGTAGCAGTCAAGTTTAGTTTATAAATTGTTGTTGATTAGATTTGAGTAAATAGTTTAAAGAACATATTTTTAATTTATGAAAAGCAAGTGTTAAGTTTATGTTTTGTTTAGGCTTTGTGTACCCTAGTGTTGACACCTGGATGTCCTAACCTCCTACCGGTCTACATTTTAGTCATTTAATTTTAGAATTCTTCCCTTTTTCACTCTCATACTTTCTGATTTTTGCTGAAGGCTTATTTTTCCAACGCTCCCTCCTCTTGTATAGTTCAGTAAGCTTTTCAATTTTTTCCCAAACCATCTGTCATTTATTTTTTAATCTTATCTCTCTGTTTTACAAAATCCCATTATCCTGACCAAAATATTTTAAGTTTAAGTTACGCTTGTTTTTATTTAAATTTTTTTTACGCATTAAAAGGCCTCATCCCCTCATCTCTCACTATCACCCAACTCATTTCTCACTGGTTCGATTCTCACTCCATTTTTGTCAATAAACCCGACTATTTCTGTATTCCGGGTTAAAAATTTCTTTTATTTTCCCCTTCCACTTTATTATTATATTTTTAACACAAGTTTCACCTTCTCCACTTTCATTTTTTGGTTCTCCGTTTTCTCTCATATCAACGTCACTTCTACGTAGATTTACAATTTTCAACGTCACTTCCACTATCAACTTTAACTTTGTTATCACTTATCAACGTTTCACTACATCTTTTACGTCACAACTAAATTAACTTTATTAACTCGGTTTCTCCCATTTTCAACATCATCACTAACTGTCATATTGTTAGCCCTAAACCGCCCTACACTTTCACTATCCGCATCACTTACACTAAGGTTTAACTCAACGACATCATTGTTATTATTATTAATTAACCCGGAAACATCAATATCTCTAGCATTCTCCAATAAACCCAACATTTTTATCATCACACGCTGCAACATCTGTTTCTGTTTCATCTATCTCTGCGCCTACTTTATCTGCTTTCAATTTTGATTCTCGTTCTATCCGATCTGCTCTACGTTCCTTTATTTCATTCAATTCATTCTTGATTAATATGAATAGCTTTTCTATTTGGTCAAACTCACTGTGCGGTTGGTATTGTTCACCTGTGATACCTGTGGCTGTAGAAGTAGTTGAAGGCACTGGCACTGGTTCTAGGTTATGTGATTGTAGGTTATGGTCTGCCAGTGGACTTCCAGGGCAGGTTACTGGGTTCGAGTTCTCTTGCAACTCAGCAAGGGACACAGTGGTACATGTAACAATATTCAACATGGTATTAGTTTCACTCTCAAAATTATAACCTTCCTTGTCGTCCTTCACACTCATTTTTGATTTTAATTATTCAGTTTTCAAAATAAAATTTTAGGTTAAAAGTTGGCAAGCACCACGTTTTATATTATTTATTAAGTTATTTATTATTAATCTCGGGTAGTGTATAGAATCAAGCCACACAGTTGGCGCGCCAATGTCGCTAAATAGCCCTTCCCAAACAAGCCCCACGTTGGGCGCCAATGTCGCTAAATAGCCAAACAAGCCCCACAACAAATTAAAACAAAAAAAATCTACTTTATTTTATCCAAAATTGAAAAACAATCAAACAAAAATTCACTGTCACTCAAAGTCAAACAGCTGTTGAGAAAAACAAATTACCAACCTTAGAAGAGTGCGCCGGTCTAGCTCAAGTCAGTAGTCTTGCCAACTGCTGAAGTTTAATTTAAGAAAACTGAAATAAAATATTGAGTGGGACAGACACGACAACGAAAGGTTAACACAAATTAACAAAACCAGTTTCAAAATACAAAATTTTAATGAATCAAATAAGTTATGTTCATTTACAATTACAAAAACATGTTATCAAATTCTCAAAAGTTCCCAATAATAAAAGTTTCATAATAAAAAGTTCTCATAATAAAAAGTTCTCAGTAATAAAAAGTTCTCAGTAATAAAAAGTTAGCAGCCATTTATAAAAGTTTGTTCGTAGAAAGCAAGTTTGTTTTTACCCTGTTATCGCGATTCGTAGATTTGTAGATATTGACCAGGTCCAGGGGTCAACTTCTCGCCCAAGTTCCAAGTTCCAAATTCTCGCCCACGTTCCAAGTTCCAAAATCCAAACGATCGAAGTTCCAAATTCTCGCCCAAGTTCCTGGTTGATCCGCCCTGTCTAGAGCCCCAACCCGGACGTGAAGTCTCCTCGAGAGACCAAGTAAGTGTGTCTGAAGAAATCAGCCTTCTCTGCTCGCGTTTTGTTTCGACTGATGATTTTGTGACGTAGTCACGGAATTGAGGTGTGGGAAAATTTGGGTTAGTCTATTAGCCCTGGTGATTAGGCAGAAGTGGGGTATGTTTTCGGTCCCCCGGTTCTAAAAACGTGACGTAGTTGATGATGAAACTCAGATAGTTTTTTGATACCAACCATTAAAAGATGCATAGCAATCACACACAAGTCACCCGGGACTGTCATTCCGTCGGGAGATTTATGCACGCACGTGCAAGTTGTGTTGCGCAAATGTTGATGAAAGTAATGTTTCCACACTCCACAAGCTATGTGTGACGTCACTGAATGACCAGAGTTCGGTGCTCTTGCCGATAATGTAGCGCAGTGAACGAGAAAACATTCCAATCTCACAGATAAGATTATGACTGACATGTTTATTTGATTCCTGCACACAGAGTACACGGACATCGATTACGTAATCACCGCAGCTGGCCATGGCCATGACGACGCGGATACGAAGCACAAACACTAGTTTTTATTTATTACGCGTGGCTGATAAATTGTCATAACACAATAAAATGAAATATTATTGGCTGAAATAGTTCATGTCATTATTTAAATGTAATTAATTATTCAAAATAATTATACAAATTGAAAGGCGGGAACAAATTAATATTTAAATATCTTTGAAATTGTCTCATATCAGACCAAAAGGTTACAATTGGTACAACATAAACAAAGTACCATAAATAGTGAAGGAGACAAGCCTCAAAGAATACTATCGTACGGGGATAAGCCTAGCCATGGTAGGCAGATCTACCCACAATTGGCATATGCCCAGGCTTTAAAGCAGACTCCACTTCCAGTAACTATTCCAGGTGGGCCTACTTATAATAATCGACCTACATTGGTACAACATAAACAAAGTACCATAAATAGTGAAGGAGACAAGCCTCAAAGAATACTATCGTACGGGGATAAGCCTAGCCATGGTAGGCAGATCTACCCACAATTGGCATATGCTCAGGCTTTAAAGCAGACTCCACTTCCAGTAACTATTCCTGGTGGGCCTACTTATAATAATCAACCTATGCAAATACACCAACAACAATATACTAAGAATAGTAAAGAAGACAAGCCTCAAATGAAAAATACGAAGGCTGTTCATCTGAATCCAGTAGACATTCCAGGTAGGCCTTATCATAATAAACTTATACTGGTACACTATCGACAAAGTAAATCTACCAAGAAAAGGGAAGAAGACAAGCCCCTCAGAATATTTTTGCAAGGAGATAGGCCTAAGCCCAGCAACGAAAGGCAAAAAATAAACACTCAACTGGCCAAGGATAACCGTCAGAGTCAACAGGGCGTGCATAACCAAAATCCGATAGCAGATACAGAGAAACCCCGGCCGATCAGGATTACATCCAGCTTATTGGATGTTAATCAACCCATAGTGATATGCCATCAAGATAGCACCAATAATAGTGAAGCTGAGAAACTTCACACAATACGTTTGCGTGAAGATATGCCTAGTTATGGAACTCAGAGGCAAACCATACCTCAAACAAACAAAACTCAACATCGTCAACATTTAAGCCTACAGTCATCTGCTACCGTTGCTTCAACTGATTCGGTTAATTCTTTTGAACACACTGAAGTTTCAACCATACATCCACAAGAAAGAAAGATTGTACTCATGGCTGACAGTCATGGACGCTTTATGGCTTCACTGATACTTCAAGAGCTGAATGCAAAGAGTGGGCCTAAGAAGGTGAATTATAAAATCGAATCGATGATAAAACCAGGTGCAGGTGCTCTGCACGTAACAGAGGGACTACTAAACAAGGTGAATCAACTTACAGAAAATGACACGGTTTTAATCATGGCAGGGGCCAATGATGCAGGAACAAATAACAATAACATCAAGGATGCACTAATGCCAATAAGAAATAACCAGTACTATTGTAAGCCACACATAATAGTATCGGAGCTATTACCTCGCTTTGACATTGTAAGCTTAGAGTTTGAGAGACTAAACAATGAGATAATAAGTATTAATCAACGTATACAAAACTTACTGGGGAATGTACTAGGAGTGTCTGTACTATCCCTGAAGGCTCTGAAAAGAAAATTTTTCACTCAGCATGGTCAGCACCTAAACCTTAAGGGCAAAATCATCCTAGCCAAGTTATTTGCTGATGAAATACTTAAAACACATGATAATTCGTGTTCAGATAAATCTGATCAAGTATCTTCTGGGTACCGGAATATAGAATCTCTAATGGACTTGCAAATAGATAATGATGACAGAACTCCATGTTTTGACATCTATAGCACTCCAACTGGCGACACCGAGTTGTCAGAAAGGATTAGAGCATACCAGCAGACGCGGGAAACGAAGTCACGGATCGACTCCAACCCGGACAAGGTCTACCCAGTAATGGAAGATCCTCTGGTTGTCGACACTTCTGCCCCTTGTGTCATCTCTAGCCCTATCAACGCAACGACCTGTCGCAATGCCGATACCACTCAAGGACGCCTGCGCTCACCAACCAAGGCTGACACATCGATGGAAAGAATTAACAGGAGGCAATATAAAAATAGGAAAAACCTATTACCTATTACTAGAAAACAACCTGAAAGGCTTAAAAAAATATTAGCAAAAACATTAGGCCTAATAAATGTAAGGTGACAAATTTTCGCATCACCAAAAAACAAGTGTGGCCAACGTAGCGCTCATGAAAGATAATAACAAAACACCCCTCAATTATAAAGAGCAAACCGTTGATAGGGAAGTCATTGATAGAATAACTAAAAACACCTCTGAAATTTATTTTTTCCATCAAAATATGCGTAGTCTATCTAACAAAGTAGAAGAAACGGAAATATTTCTTGATAGCATGGATCTTGTGGTTGATTTTTTATGTTTCAGTGAGCATTGGCTTAAACAAGAGCAAGTTGACAGCATATCTATTATCAACTGTGAGATTGCTGCATGCTACTCAAGGAAAAGATTAAGAGGAGGGGGGAGTGCTATATACAAAAGAATTGACAGCACAATTGAAATAAAGAAAAGACCAGATATAGACAAAATTGCAATTGACAGTGTATTTGAAGTTTGTGGTTTGGAATTAATAGGAATTAATCCATTGATACTAATTACTTTGTATCGGGCTCCTGATGCAGGTAATTTTAAACTATTCATGAATAAATTACAACATCTTTTACACTTGATATGCAAGGAGCGAAAAAATATACTTATTTGTGGGGATTTCAACATAGATTTTTTAGTGGATAGTCCTCAAAAGATCGAATTTGAAAATAAACTCTTAGAACATAACATGAAGACTAGGGTTAATGGCCCGACCAGGGAAACTAGCTCTTCAGGGACGAGTTTAGATCAAGTGATTTCAAATTTTACATTTAAATTGCACCATATTGCATTGATTCAGGTCTGTCAGATCATTATGGTCAATTTGTGTCAGTGCCATTCTTTAAACATAATATTACGAGAATACTAAATCCAAAACCTTTTTTGATAAAAGAGTTTTTAAAGATGAAAACATATGAGATTTCTCTCTTGACATTAGTATGGAACACTGGATACAAATAAGAGACGAACTTACAGTAGATGATAAATTTGGTATATTTATGAACATATTATTTATGAAGTATTTCAACAAACATTTTCCCTTAAAAAGGTTTAAGAAAAAGATAGGTATGCGTAGGAAAGTTAAACCATGGATGAATGCTGATATAGCTTATGGTTGTAAACTTAAAAGAGAACTTTTTAAAGAAAGTAGACATAATAATGAAGAAGATTTTAAGAAATACTTCAAAGAAGTTAAGAAATCACTTTCTAAAAATATACGAGAGGCAAAACAAAATTATCACGATAAGTTCATAAGTAATTCTGACAGTAAAATTAAAGCAACATGGCATATTATAAACACATGTTTAGACAAAAACTTTAAGAATTTGCCAAATAAGGAAACTGAAATTAAATTAAACGTGGATGGAATTGATATTACAGATCCAGTTGAAGTTGCTAACTCATTTAATAAATACTTCAGCACTATTGGAGATACCATTGTTGATAGGTCTGTAGATACTACTGAAGAATGATTAGGCGAACTGAAACCCCGTGTTATGTTGAATACAACCGACTATAATGATATGGTTTTAGACAGTACTCACGAATCAGAAATTATAGAAATCATACGCAGCTTAAAATCCACTAACTCAACAGGTTGGGACGACATCCCAAGTAAAATAGTTCAATCCATCGCTGTATTTATAGCTAAACCACTAGCGGATATATTCAATTTCTCCTTCATGGTTGGCATTTACCCAGATATGGCGAAATGGGCTGTTATTAAGCCACTATTCAAAAAAGGTAACAAAAAAGATATAGGTAACTACAGACCAATAGCTCTTCTAACAATATTCTCAAAAATTTTAGAAAAGCTTTTCTTAAAACGTTAAACGGAATTTCTTGATACTAATCAAATTCTATGTGAGGAACAAACGGGTTTAGGAAGAAATATTCAACCACTTCAGTAACCTTCAACATAGTTAATAAAATCACTGAAGCTTTAGAACATAAAAAAGAAGTAGCAGTGTTAATGTGTGACTTGTCCAAAGCTTTCGATACCATTGACCATAATATTTTAATTAAGAAATTGAACTTTTATGGTATCAATGGTGTGGTGTAATTCAAACAGACCGCCACCCTCCTAGTGCATGGGGTTTGCAAGGCGGTGGACTAGGTAGGGGATTTGACAAACATGGCGTGGAATAAGTTGGTTTGTATTGTGCTGTTTGATTTAATAAATAGTGACAACTAAGTTAAGCCTACTTAATTATCCCTATGACGCACGACATGGTGCCAAGTGTGGTAAATCAGTCAGATTTATATACATAACATTACCCACAACTATAAAAGCGTGCAGCTAAATCATTAATCAGAGAGTGAGTGACAGGAGCACATGGTGAGTACCTTTGGGCATACTCTTTATCAAGGTGCTAGGCTTACAGAACGTAATAAATTAGTTGCAAATTGATAACATTGCATTGTAACATTGTGTTACCAAAATAACTATTAATATGGAGGAAATGCAAAGGCAGCTAGAAGCTCTCCAACAACAAATGCAAGCCATGAACCAAGGGGGGGGGGGGGCAGAAGGGGCAATGAACCAAGGCCTAGGCCTAGGCCAACCACTTCAGATATATAGCTATAGTGGCCCTCCACCTGAGCGATTTTCTTTTGTTGCTGGTGACTGGGAGACCTGGATCACTAGATTCGAACGGTACCGGTCAACATCAGGCCTAGGACAGAGGGAGCAACGCATACAAGTTGACAACCTACTTCTTTGCATGGGGGAGCAAGTAGAAAAACTACTTACAACACTTCAGAAAGGCCCAGAAAGTCTCACTGATTATGAAGGGGTAAAGCAGATATTTACAGACTTCTATACTAAACGGGTAAACCTAGTCTATGAACGGGCAAAGTTCAACCAAAGGGCCCAAAGAGAAGGGGAATCGGCCCAGGATTACATTGAGGAAATTATGCAGTTAGTTAAATCTTGTAAATATGGTACATTAGCAGATGAGCTTGCTAGAGACCGGATGATCGTAGGTATCCGAGACAGACGATTGTCTGAAACAATGCAGCAGGACGAAACTATAACATTAGAAAAGGTTATGTCCCGTATTATACAAGCGGAAAATGTACACAACCAACAGAAAACTGTTAGAGCTACCTTTCCCTCAACTGGTGGCGATCTCGCAGATGTAGACCAAGTAACACGTAAATACCCGAGACAGAATTATAAGACTAGACCCTTCAAGAATCAGGATAAGCCTACTAGGCAACCTGAGAGCAAGACTAAATAAAAAGGTGGATGGGGAAAGGTGCGGAGATAGCAAGGACCACTCGTATAAGGAATGTCCTGCCTCCAAGGCTATATGCCATAAATGCATAAGAACAGGTCACTTCAAACAAATGAGCCGTACTAAGAAAATGGAGGAGATTGATTCAGATAACTCATCCAATACCGGAAGCAACTCAGAATCGAAGGTATAGCGGATACACCAACTGGGAGAAAAAAAACCAAGCCAAAAAAATGGGTAGGCCTATCAAAACATTGGTTTAAGTTCAAGACAAACAAAAAGGCATAGAACTACACAAATCAACGAATACGGGCGGAACGGAAAACCGGGCGAACCACTTTTTAAAATAAAAAACCGAAAAGTGCGATTCAAGTCGACAGTGGGGCCGATGCAACTGTCATCAACCTGAAACATTCAAACCCAAATAAAAAAAAGCAAACAAGTAAAAATCTTCCACTAAAAAGAAACTTGTTGGTGCAGGAAATTCAAACCTAAAGATCCGGAAAAAACCACACTGAAATTATGTGGGGGGTCGTTTTATCAATACAAAGGGTTTTTTGTGATGGATACAAAAGAAAACCTTCTTGGGAACCTGCCCTCATCAAACTCAAATGAGAAATGTATTTCCAATCACAAAATTTCACATCTTTTGTAGGCAAAAATATCCCCAAATTGTTCAAGGGACTGGGGAAAAGACTGTGCTGATACGTATCCAAATTGCATCTAAAAACCCAAACCCTTTTCGATCAAAACCTCGAAGAGTACCCATACCCTTAAAGGGAAGGTCCCCAAAAAAAAAAATTAAACCCGGATGATGCAGGGAAGGAGTTTTTCCCCCTGGAGATAAACAAAAGAATGGTGTGCGCCGATTTGGGAGTCCCAAAACCCAATGGGGAAAAAGAATTTGTGCAGACTACCGAAATGAACAAAAGTGTCCCGAGAAATCCCTCAATTACCTCTGAAAGACTTGGGGAAATTAAAAGGGTGCCCATGTATTTACCAAAGAATGCCCGCTCGGGTTTTGGGAATTTCCCCTGGCAAAGAACATCGCTTCTGACTACATTCATAACACCTTTTGGGGATTAGATACAATAGTTTACCATTCGGGATTCGTCCGCACCGGAAGTTACCAAAAGTTAATGATCAAAATCCTTAAGACGAAAGGGTGTGCTGGTCCACCTCACGATTTATCATTTATGGAAAAATGATTTAGGAGCATGATAGAAGATTGAATAGAGTACTTTTCAAGACTACATGAGTCTGGATTACATTAAGCAAAGATAAATGTAAGTTTAATAGAAGAATTAAGTTCTTAGGGCATATCGTGGGGGACGATTGTCTCAAAGCCGACCCGAACGTATTCAATCTATAACTGAGTTTCCAACCCCAACAGATGTGTCGGCTGTCCGTCGATTTTTGGGAATGGTAAATAACATTCTTAAATTCATACCAAATGCGGCAGACAGAACTAAAGATCTCAGAGAGTTACTCCAAGCAGACAGACAATTTTTGTTGACAAATGCTCACCAGAAGTCGTTTGATGAACTCAAGATGATGCTCACAACGATGCCAACGCTGGCTCTGTATAACCCAAACTTGGAGACCAAAGTTTCAGCAGATGCGTCAAGCTATGGAATAGGGGGAGTATTGGAGCAGCGCCAGGCCGATGGAAACTGGAAGCCAGTAATGTACTGCTCCAAAGCCTTAAACAATACCGAATGCAGATATGCACAAATCGAGAAGGAGTCATACGGGATCATGTGGGCCTGTGAAAGATTCCAACAGTTTCTAATAGGGCTTAAATTCACCATCTGTACAGATCACAAACCTTTGATTCAACTTCTAGGGGATAAGCCAATCTCAGAACTGACGGCAAGGATGCAAAGGTTCAGAATGAGACAAATAAGATTTCAGTATGACATTGTCTATGTGCCAGGCAAAAGCTTCTACAGTCTACACCCCAGATGCGCTGTCTCGAGCCCCCTTGCCAAATAGTAACGCTAAAGGCGATGGTAACGCTGGAGGCGATATCTTGATGCAGTATGAAACAAAGATTTCGATAGATGCAATTATCCGCAGCTCATTTTCAGACAGTAAGATTGAAGCCATCAAAGAATCGCAAACTTCTGATGAAACGTGCCAGAAGATACAACAGTATGTCATAAATGGCTGGCCTGAGATAAATGATTGCGACCCAAAAGCAACTCCCTACCACAAGTACAGACACGAACTCTCATTTGTTGACAATCTTCTAATGCTTGGGAAGAGGATCCATGTACCAACAGCCCTAAGGGCAGAGATGGTCGACCGAATCCATGATGGCCACCAAGGAATGGTTCGCTGCAAAGAACGGGCAAAAAGGAGCATTTGGTGGCCGAATATCAATAATCACATTGAAAACAAGGTAATCAACTGCGAATCGTGTATTAAATTACGCACAAACCACAGTGAACCAATGGTTCCAACGAACATACCAGAAATACCATGGACCGTCCTTGGTGCTGATCTATGTGAAATAGAAAGTAAAGTATTTCTAGTAGTTCAGGACTACTACTCGAAATATCCCGAAGTAGCATTCTTGTCACAAACTTCGACTAGTAAAGATGTAATATACAAAATGAAGAATATAATCTCTCGACATGGCATACCACGACTATTACGTTGCGATAATGGACCTCAGTTCAAATCACACGAATTCAAGGAATTTGCCAGACAATACGGTTTTAAGTTGCGGATGAGTAGCCCAAAATACGCCCAATCAAATGGACAAGCTGAACGTGCAGTGCAAATATGCAAGAACATTCTCAAGAAATCTGAGGATCCCTTCTTGGGATTATTAGCTTATCGCAACACTCCATTAGCATGTGGTGCGACACCCGCACAGCTATTAATGGGTAGAAATCTTCGCGATACGTTGCCGCAGGTCGACTGTCACTTGAGACCGAAACTTCCCGGCCACAATAAAATACAATCGGAAATGAAGAAACAGAAAGATCAGCAAGTGGTCGACTACAACTTCAGACACCGTGCCCCAGATCTACGCCCTTTAGCAGAGGGAGAGAAGGTATGGATTGTAGATTTGAAACGGTTCGGGTCTATCAATCAGTCTACGGAGGAACCAAGGTCGTATGTGGTAGACACCAGCAAGGGAGCTGTCAGGCGCAACCGTAAACATCTCATTGCAGCCGAGCCTTGCAACTCAAGAGAAAACAACATACCGTCTTCCCAAGGATCTACCGCTGTGCCGTGTAGTTCGACATCGTCCACCACAGTAAACCTAACGGGAGAAATGTTGAAGCAAACCCAGAGGGAGACGGTACCTGCTCGCCAAAGTAGCCGGAAGACTCTTCCTCCCAGACGATACTCTCCAGGGCCCCGATTCATGTACATTTAACCCGGAGTTAGGGCGAGGTAAGGAAGGAATAGGACGGGTAAGGTCGAACCAATGAACAAGCTCTATGTCACTGTATGAATGACGATTAACTTATCACTGCAACTTAGATGATTGTTTCATTGGTTTCCACCGCCATCTTACTAAGTAAGTTTGACGACGAACTTTGCTAAATGTCGCCGTGTTTTATTTAATTTTTGATGTTTAATGAGAATTTTGATGCGAGTGTGTTGTACATCATCGAATTAAAAAAAATACGTATACTCTTGCCGTAAGTTATGGCATAGCCTAGGACTATCGTATTATTTTGATTCAAAATAAAGTTGCAATTAGCCGTCGAAACTTGTAATTTTTTAGGGATGTGTGTCGAAACAAGGCCATGCAGGCTAGGTAAGGCCTAGGGCTTGTCAAACGTGTATTGGTACTATGCATATTTCCAGGCCTATAGCCTCCAGGAACAATAGACTATTAATAATTAATTAGTCTATTAAATTATAAATAATTTTCTACAACTAAGCCTAGGTCGATGCCTGTTTCTGTTATGTTTTTTGAGCGCAATAACAATATTTTTCTAGTTTAACGTCTAGGCTCAAAAATAAAAATGTCCGCCTATCTGTTTACAAATTTTGGCTACCTCCGAGGCAGCATAAATCGGTATTCATGAAGCATTGACTCGCCCTAACTCTCGCTAACTTTCACACCACCGCTAATCCTGTCTAGTTCGGGGATTAGGTCGAGGTAAGGCCGAGTGGCAATGACTATATTTTTAGGTACAAAATACTAAACAAGAATATCGAAAATGCGTCTTTGTGAGTCGATTCTATTTTAATCTGAAATTAATAGACATGTAACTTTTTGAATTGTGTCTTGGTATTAACTTGATGGGCCAATTTGTGTGGGAGTGCAAAATCCATTTTTCTCACCACTTTAGGTGTAGTCATTAGCGCCAAAAAGGGCATAAGTATAGGGCGATATTGAACAGTAAATACATTTTGCACAAATAAGGGCCTAACTAGTACGTGTCACAAGTTAAAGGTCTTATAAACAACATATAGACTCGAACCCAAAAAAATTGCATATTTTTTACAACGATTTGGTGTAAGAAATTATTTTGTCGTTGTGCCGTTTTTTTTTACCATATCTCAGCCGGTTGTATTTACTGGTAGTCGACACTTGTGTGAAATATTTCTTTACCAGACCAAACAACGAAAGTCTGCACGGGGATATAAAGTACACACAAATTACAGACAATAATTTTAAAAATGCCAATTACTGAGTGTAGCATAACATAAATAAACAATTATTGGGGCAATTTTAAAAGGTAAAAGAATTTGGATCAAGCAGGTTCCGAACTGGCGACCCTTTACGTGGTAGTTGACCATGCTACGCACTACTACGCCACGACGCGGCCGTCCTTCGCGTTGGCTTTGAGTGGTACATCGTTGGTCTTGTTGTTAGCGTATCTGCTTGCAATGCAGAAGGTCCAGGGTTCGATTCCCGTCAATTAGGAGTTTGTAAACGGTGACTTTGGAGCCGTCCTAGCAACGAAGCACATAATAAATTCAGAGTTGTTCTGAATCGGCCTTGTTGATTCTGGCGTGAATCCGCGGGTGTTCGCACTGTCCATACCACTGATTGCTATATTTCCTATTACAAATATCGATCTTTGGTTGGTTATCGCTCACTCGTCGATTGCGTCGGCGCTTACAGGGTTGGCTTGGTCGCTTTGATTTACTGTCCCCCACTGAAAATCAGTTATATGACTGAGTGGGTAGACTCTAAATACAATTTTATTTATTTATTTATAACACGAGGCTCACGACGCATTCAGATAACTCTTTATTTAATGCTAAGGGCACTTTTTACACTTCAAAGCCTTCTGCCACATTTAATTACTGTTATAATCGACTATTTATAAAGCATGCACGTTATTACTCATTTATTCTGGCGTAATAACATTTGAGGTGAGGTTTCTGCCGTCGTCGGTGCAAATAGCCACTACCTCCGCCTAACTCTTGGTGTTAGGGAGTATTTGGCTGAGGTAGGGGTAGGGCGAGGTAGCGAGTGTTAGCGCAACGTACATGAATCGGATTTGACGTTGCCCCTCGCTAACTCTTCTTAACCCTGCCTAACCCTGGGATAAAAATATACATGAATCGGGGCCCAGGGCTCGAATAGACCTTACTTGCTAGTCAAAGTAGCCGGAAGACTCGTCCTCACTGAAGATACTATTCAAGACTCGTATAAACCTAATTTACATCATTTAAATAATAAAAACAATTTGTAGGCTTATCCAACAAAATAGTGTTTATCATCTGGGAAATTTATATTCCCTAAATACCTTACTTATACTAAGTAGTTTGTAGCTTAACTTATCCTTTAATTTTGTCTATATGACTAATCATTACTTTCTCATTATCTTTTATAGAAAGAGAGATGTGGTGTAATTCAAACAGACCGCCACCCTCCTAGTGCATGGGGTTTGCAAGGCGGTGGACTAGGTAGGGGATTTGACAAACATGGCGTGGAATAAGTTGGTTTGTATTGTGCTGTTTGATTTAATAAATAGTGACAACTAAGTTAAGCCTACTTAATTATCCCTATGACGCACGACAAATAGTATTCCCTCCAAATGGATAAAGTCATATATTAGTTGTAGGAAGCAAATGGTCAAGTTACAGAATTGTAAATCTACTAGGAAAACGCTTAAGTCCCGCCGCGTTGTTGGATGAGCGTATATGGTGCATTGAGCTGCCATGTGTTACGCGGATTTTCTGTTGTTCTGTGAAAAAATCATTACTTAGTCGAAGAATTTTTTATTAAATTAAATTTAATAAAAAATTAACTTTATTTTTTTAATTAAATTAAATTAAATAAAAAAGTTACTTAATTTTTTTAATTAATCATAATTTTTAAAAAAGAAAAAAATCGTAAAATTGTAATTTTTATAAGAAATAATTATTCGATTGCGCTCAAATTTAACACGAATATATAAATTCATGAAATTAAGGTTCTGTGAAAAAATCATTACAAAAGAATTAAGCATGTAGGTGTTATAAATCAAAGAATTGTTTTAAAAAAGAAAAAACCCGTAAAATTTCGATTTTCATGAGAAATAATTTTTCGATTACTCAAATTTCACACAAATATCTGAATTCATAAAATTAAGGTTCTGTGAAAAAATCATTACAATCGGATAAAGTATGTAGGTGTTATAAGTCGAAGAATTTTTTTTTAAATCGAAAAAAATCGTAAAATTGCGATTTTTATGAGAAAAAATTTCCCGATTGCGCTCAAAAACGTGGCAGTTCTAAGTTCAGAGATTTCGAAGGCCTCCATAAAATTTCATCGCAATTGGAGTATCGGTTTAGCCGGAATCGTGCTGACAAACACACAAAAATACAGAAAAAAAAGAAAGAAAAAAAAAACATTCCGGATTTTTTTCTCCAGTGTAGTGAAATGGAATCTTCGCTTCGCTAGCTACGCTCGCTACGCTCATCCAAAAAAGAATCTATCATGGGAAGAAATACGTAATGGCGTGCCCCAAGGGTCAATATTAGGGCCTATCTTTTTCAGTTTGTACATAAATGATCTACCTGCAAATATAAATAGTGAATTTAGCATAGTTATACTATTTGCAGACGATACCAGTGTGGTTATTACAGGAAAGGATGAGGCAGAATTAATAGCAAATATTAAATTTATTCTTAGCAAGCTAGAGGAATGGTTTGATCCCAATAAACTTAAACTAGGAAAACGCTCAGTTGGACGCGTTGTTGAGCGAGCACCGGTACGTGCAACACGACCCGAGTACGACATTCCCATAATGTTACATACCAATAAGTCTTTAAGGTCTTGATCGATTTAGCTGAAAATTTGTAAAATAGGAGAGAATGGATAAAATCCACCGCCATCTAGAGGACCTTGACATTTCTTTGGGAAAACTATTTTACTCTTGATTTCTTCTAGGTGGCAGTACATAGTGACCAGAATTCTTGTGCGACTTTTCGTTGCCATGGTAACGTTACTTTTGTTAAAATGTAATTTTTATCTACACTACTTATCGGAGCAAAATAAAATTAACATATTCGTGACCGGACGGACATTCTAAATGATTTGGCTACCTCAGATTTTGTCGCCGTTTAGTTTTAAAAAAAAAACTTTAGATTAACTTTAATGTAACTTTATAACTTTTTGAACGATTTTGCCACAAAACTAATGGCATTCAATCGGGAACGAAACTTGCGGATGGTCAAAATTTCAACTCGATCCAAGCCTCCGTTTGACCGCTATCATGAGCCAAAAAAGCTGTGCGACTTTCCGTTGCCATGGTAACGGGACTTTGTTATAATGTAATTTCCATCTACACTACTTATCGGATCAAAATAAAAATAACATATTCGTGATCGGACGGACATTCTAAATGATTTGGCCACCTCAGATTTTGTCGCCGTTTAGTTAAAAAAAAAACTTTCGATTAACTTTAATGTAACTTTTTAACTTTTTGAACGATTTTGCCACAAAACTATACAGCAACCCGCCTAGGTGGTATGTACATGTGTGCAAAATTTCAGGTCGATCAGAGAAACGGTGCGACCTGTATCGAAGCAGTAACAGAAAAAAAAAAAAACAGACATTGGAGCCATAAGAGTCAAGTGGAGACGCTCGCTTCGCTCGCTCAATTAAACGGCGCAATAACCAACCTAATAAGATTTCAAACTAAAGGAAAACTTAATGAAATAAAAATTTATTACAATCAGTGTACATTAAATACTGTAGAACACTGTCGTTTACTCGGAATTAATATTGATTATAGACTAAATTGGGAAGAACACATTCATAAACTAGGCAAACGTTTGAGATCATCATGTTATGCACTTAAAGAACTGTCACATCAAGTGAGTAACCCTATCTACAGAATAGCATTTTTTGCAAACGTACAATCTATTATACTATATGGTATATTGATTTGGGGTGGGTCTACATTTGCTCAAGACATATTTAAATGTCAAAAAAAGGCTGTCAGAATTTTAGGTCGGAAAAGTTATAGATCATCTTGCAGAAAACTTTTTGTGCAGCTGAATATATAAAATGTACCTTGCTTATACATTCTCGAAATTCTTACATTTGTCAAAGATAATCCATCTCATTTTACCCGAAACAGTTTTATACATAACCAGAATACAAGATTTAACAGTAATTTACACCAAACCCAACACAGACTCAACCTATCAAACAGAGACCCAGTTAAAGCTGGTGTTATTCTTTTTAACAATTTACCAACTAAATTAAAAGACCTCAACATAAATAGAGACAAATTTAAAATAAACGTTAAAAAATATCTAATTTTTTATGGGTTTTATAGTATAAAAGAATTTCAAGATGGTAAAGACTGCTCTTGTGAATATTGTATTAAAATTTTGAGGTAAAAGATAAGAGGGTAAAAATATAACGCTGAGAAGAAATTTTTGTAATTATTGTATTGTATTTAAATAGAGCCTATGAATAATTAAATGATAAAAAATTATCTTGTGAATATTGTATTACAAATTTTATTTTGACGATAAACAACTAAAAATTGAGGACGATGAGGAAATATTATTGTTATAATAATTATTTGTAATGAAATATGTAAATTTTATTTTGAATGTAAAATGAATAACATGTAATATTGTATTTTGCATGTAGAATTAAATATGTAAAATTAAGGTATTTTGTAAGTAGATTTAGAATTAGTTAAAGCGTATTTCAAGACTTGTACATGAACTATGTATTTTTAAGTGAGCAATGCTTTTGCAATTGCTAATGAAATAAAACGCATTTGAATTGAATTGAATTGAATTTATCAACATGATACTGACGTACGTAACACTTATGTAATTTCCTTGGAAATTCCTACCCACCCTATATGGTAGCGAGGCATTGATACCAGTGAATGGGGAGAGAGGTGAAGGTCCAGCGCTCAGCTGTCAGCGGTGACGTGAGGAAAGGTAGGCCCAGGGGCTTCAACCCCGAGGGTTAATTATTAAGTGTTTATTTCTTAGTTTGTTAATTATTTTTTAATTGATACAGATTTGTTAATGAGTTGACAGTGCGACCCTTGAGCTAGCCAGCATTATTTAAAAGTGTGTGTGGGGCAAGCTTTTAGAATAGTTTTCTTAGCATCCAATATTACAATATGATATGGGGCAGTTGATTTCATTTATTTACTTGTTCATTCCCTTTTATCATGTTGGTGGCATAGGTAGCTATATAATAAAGTGTGCTCACATACAGTGATCGAATACAAATAGTTAAGATATTAATTAAAAATAAAAATTCTAACTAGAGGCTATGTAGACTATTATTGGCATCAGGTCACTCGGAGATATAGTCCTTTACCAAGTAAAAGCTGTTGGCGAGGAGAAATAACATCAAATTGTGTTTGAAAGAGTGCAGGGTGGGGGAGGTTATGATGTGGTCTGGGAGCTTGTTGTAGATGGTGGATGCTAAATATTCGGGGCCTAGTGAAAATAGACGGAGGTTGTGGGAGGGTCTGTGTATATGTGTGTTGGCTCGGGTGTTGTGCGAGTGCATGAGTGTCTTCGGGAGACACCTGCGATTATGCATATGGCTCTCTTTTGAAGAACAAAAATTCTGCTGGCATGGGGGGAGGCTCCCCAGAATAATATACCATAGGATAAGTGGGAGTGGACGTGAGCAAAATAGACTAGCAAAAGGATGTGGGGGTGGACTATTTGTTTAAGCTTTTGGATAGAATAGCAACCCGATAAGATTTTGTTGGCAACGTTGTTGACCTGGATGGACCAGTCAAGGTTTTCGGTTAGTGCGAGGCCAAGGAACTTTGCGTAGTGAGTGCAGGGGATGATGTGAGAGTCGAGACGAACAAGGGGACTTACAGAAGGGATCTTATTTGGAGTGTGAAAGTAGAGATATACGGTTTTAGAGCGAGAGATTGCGAGTTCATTACCTTGGCAGTATGCCGACATATTTGCAACTTGGTTATTTTTTAAAGGAGGAAGCTTATGAACTGGTTGGTGTCTGGATAGTGTCAGCAGATGGCTGGAGTCATCCGCATATTGGGTGAGAGTACCCTCATCTAGGAAGGCGGGCTGATCATTTACATATATAATGTAGACTAAGGGTCCAAGTATTGATCCCTGGGGGACACCGCACACAATAGAGTTAGGTTTAGAGCGAGTTGTGGAGACTGACTATTCAAAGTCTGGAGTTCCACTACTTGGGTTCTACCAGACAGAAAAGAGGAGATCCAATCTAGAGTAACTCCGCGTATGCCATATGTGTTAAGTTTTGCTAGAAGAATTGTGTGGTCTATTGTAGCAAACTCTTGGGTCATGTCGTAGAAGATTCCGATGGCGTGGTCCCCTTTGTCCAAAGCTGTAAAGAGGGGTGAGAGAAAACTGTAGATAGCACTGGCAGTGGATCTGTTTTTCAAGAAGCCATACTGACTGGGGGAAAGAATGTTATGGTGATTCAGAAATGATGATAAACGATCGTGCATAATACGCTCAAATATTTTAGAGAAGGAGGAAAGAAGAGATATTGATCGATAGTTATTCATCTCGGATTTTTTGCCCTTCAGTTTATAAATGGGGATTATTTTCGCTGTCTTCAGTTTCGAGGGGAATATTCCATCGGATAATGATTGATATAAGCAAGCGGGCCAGAGATGAAGTCCGTACATTTAGATAGAAGAGAGCCCGGCACTTCGTCTAGTCTTTGCGAGTGTTTGGAGACAAGTTTGCCAATAGCCTTGGCTACTTCGTGGGGAGAAGAGGGATAGAGAAAGATAGATGGACCGACCTGAGCTGGGAAGGGTGTCGAGAGGTGGGGAACATTGATTGGGACATTGCGCTTGGTCGTGTTAAAAGAGTTACCTAATGAAAAAGTCCTTGAAGAGTTCACACTGGGATGGTGGATGAGATATTTCCTTGCCGTTGACGGTTAGCGAGAGGTTTTTTTGGGTTGGCGGGCATTGGTCTGTGATTTGATCATGGACCAAATTGCTTTTGAGGTGTTACTGGATTCGGATTTTTTGTGTCGTTATAGTGGAGTTTTGCTTGGCGAATATTTTTGGCGTGGGACTTTTTTAGGTCGCGATATTTTTGTTTACGTATGGCGTTGTTGGATGACTTCACTTCCAAATGTAGGGATCGTAAGGACCGGGCTTCTGACCGTAGATCGTGAGATATCCAGGGATTGACTTGGGGTTAAGTTACAGGGCCCCTTTTCAGGGGAAATTAAATATTAAAATGGTGTAGAAAAGTGGAGAAGAACCTGGAGAAGAGCTCGTCTGCATCTCCAGGGAGGGTCAGAGATTGCCAGTCTTCTCTGCTTAGCCTAGTCTGAAAATTTGCAGTGTTGAGAGGACTGAAGGACCGTTTCAAGGCATAGGTGGTGGGGGAGGGTTGAACTTGGGGAGAGACAGATTGAGGCTGATTAGATGGTGGTCAGACAGACCTGGATCCAGTAGGCTGGTGGGCCGGTGGGGTAAGATGTAGAGTTGACGGTCGTGAAAATGTTGTCGATAAGGGAGCTGCTAGAAGCGGTGACGCGTGATGGTGTTTCAATAGTTACAGAAATGTTAAAGGAGTGAACAAGATCAAGTAGTTTTGTTTGGGATGTGGACGGATTAAGTAAATCAAAATTATTATCACTGCATAATATTATATCCGCTTTTGGAAATTTTTTAGTGACAAATATGAGCATCTCGTCGAGCTTGAGGAGAAATGTATTAAGTCGCCTAGCGGAGATTGGTAGATGGAGAGAATAATGAAGAGCTTGACCTGGGGGCGCCAGGAGCATGCGACACATTCAAAAACTTTTTCGATGCAGTGAGATTTGATTTCAAGAATAGGATTTAAGTTACGGTGTGGTTTGGCTAGGATTGCAACTCCGCCGTGGATGAACTTGGAGCGTCAGAAAATGTCTACATTAACATAATTAGAGATGCAAAAGGAGTTGATTTCATGTGGGGACAGCCAGTGTTCCGAGGGGCAGAATATGTCGGGGGAGAGGCGCTGGGTAAGAAGTTCGACTTCTTCAATTTTGTTTCGAATTGAGCAAATGTTGAGGAATGAGATTTTGGTACTCAGCTGGCTGACTAGTTTGGGGGGAAGGGCGGAGTAGTCTTTGAGAGTTACGGTGGAGCGGATGGGGGAGATATGACCTGAAAATTTGTATGGAAGGGACTAATGTTAATGCAAGAGTTGGGGCGTTTGGAGCGAGTATTTATGGGGTCACGGGAGAAGGCTTGAGTCGCGGCCAAGACGGAACTACTGCAGGAAAGGTCGGATACTTTGTCGAGCAGTGTGACAGGGGTCCGAACCTCATCCACCCCGGGAGACTCGAGCAGCGTAACTGGGGCCGGATCCTCATCCACCCCGGGAGACTCGAGCAGCGTAACTGGGGCCGGAACCTCATCCACCCCGGGAGACTCGAGCAGCGTAACTGGGGCCGGAACCTCATCCACCCCGGGAGACTCGAGCAGCGTAGCTGGGGCCCGAAACTCATCCACCTCGGGTGACTGGAGGAATGTCTTAGGCCTATGGTTTTCCTTCAATGTCCAGGTAGGTTGGATTCTTTTCGTGTTTTGTTACCAGCTTCTTTTGCACTTTGGTCGGCGACATCATTTTCTAAAATACCAGAAGGACCAGGCACCCAACAAAAAACTCTTGATTTTTGTTTTGCAGCAAGTTTCGACAATATTAGGTGTATTTTACTAATTAATGGGTGTAGTGTAAATTTGGCAAATAGCCTCTAATGAACTTAAAGAATCCGTGCATACTAAGAATTTGGAGTCCTTATTAAAAAGAGAAAACAGGAGGCTTTGTGTTGCAAACAGTTCTGCATTGTAGACGCTGTATGTGGAATAGAGTTTAAAGTTGAAGTTGTTGCTCTCCATTGTAAAGGCAGAGCCGACTGAACTGTTCATTTATGAACCCTCTGTAAAAATATTTCTGAAATCTTTGTGGTGGTGTCGGATTTCGTTGAATAGTGCTTGATATTGTTTGTTTGATGTGGTGGTCTTTTAGTATTTTGAGAGCTGTGTTATGCAGCATGGTTTGTTAAGTGTCCAAGGTGGGATTGCCCCATTTGACTTATAGAAAACAAGGGGAAGTGTAATGTTTAAGGCCTGTAGTAATTCCAGGGAGCGGATGCCCACCGGTCTCGAGGCCTTCAGGCGAACTTCATACCGATTTTGAAATGGAGGGTCGAAAAGTGCTTTATAGGCTGGGTTTGTAGGAGATCCTTTAAATGAGGCGATGTAATTAAGCATTAAGTACTTTCTTCTGGAGGATAGAGATGGTTCTGCAGATTTGCACTGAAGACTGGGAATAGGGCTCGTACGAAACGCTCCTGTGGATAGTCTTATACCAGTGTGGTGAACTGTATCCAACGTCTTGATATAAGAAGGTCTAGCCGAATCATAAATAAAAGTATAGCAAAATCCAACTTGGAGTGGATAAGGGAGCGATAAAGATGCAACATGGTTGTACGATCAGCTCCCCAATTAGTATTGCTGAGCACTCGTAGGATGTTCAAGGCTTTTAAACACTTGTTCGTAGCTGTTGGATATGTGGCCTCCAGGATAACTTTTTATCAAATAACATTCCCAAAACTCGTGTTATTTCGGCAAATGGTAGTTCCCATGTGCAGGTCGGGATTAAGAAATAATCCACGGCGAAGGCTAGAAAGCACAAATGTGGTTTTTGTAATTGAGAATTTTTATCCAGTTTCGTTTGACCATCTCTCAAGGCGCTTTATGTTTATGTTTTGTGTTTATGTGGTCAGCGCGCCACTGCGGCTTCATCGCACACACAAGTCATCAACATTACACTGTATGTCGCCATGACGCTAGTACGTCATTGCAGGTAGGGCTTTCCAAATACATATATAAGGGCCTAATTACTTTGTTTCTACTTACAGCCGAGGGAGCTAATACACGAGGCGCTCGTACGAAATTTTCATCAATATGAAGATTTAAAAAACTCGTACAACATTTTAAAAAGAGCGGTTAAAAAAATAACAGAAGAAAAGGCGGCCATGCAGGAGGAAAATACGGTAAGTGCAATAAGTACGGGACTGTGTGCTTTCTGGGGGACAGTTCTTGAACAATTAACTGGCTTAAAATAATGTTTGATCCGCTTCTAGATGTTTCTATCAGCTTCCCTTCCCTTCCCCCTCAATAATATTCTTATCCAAATTTACTGAAATATCCTTCGACCATACGAATAATGAAACGAAGTGGTTGTTCCAATAGCTCGTCTAGATTGTCTTGTAACAGACGTTGCAACACTGTCAATAACATCTTAAAAAATGTAGACTTTTATTTGTGGAGTTAAAATCACCTCATCTTTAGCCATATCAAATTGTGTGCTGCAACACATATACGTATAGGAATCCGAAGTTTCCAAAGACTGAAAATAACGTTGGCAGGTCCATAACTATACAAAACAATTTAAAACATTTCTCAAATATTTGAAGGACAGAAATATTCCTTATAAATAGCTTTTAAATGTCTTGTATCAGTTAATTTAGTAACATTAGTGACATACCACCTGCATCTTGAAACCTCTAAGCTTTGATGCAACATCACCTTTCAAAATATGTATTAATCATTGAAACTCATTAGATGTGGTAAATGCATAAACATTGCACATCGAACTCTAGCCACACTCATGTGGATTGCAAGGTAGGTTATAGGTTTCTAACTAGCGTAAATGTAGGCCTAATGTGTGTCTGTTTCTTAGAAAATGTTAATGTTTTAGGACTACCTACAACACAAAACAGTTTGAACATGATAAATTAATACCAATAAATTAATAGTTTTGTTAACTATTAATGTTTTTGATAGAAATTTATCTAATGCCACTACACGAAAAATTAAGGAAGCTGGTTTGATTTCCTGTGTGGGCAATACATATATAATAATATATATAATGAATGGCAATAGTGTTAATTATCCAGCCATTTGGAAGAGTTTTTGTCCATCAATTTCATCACTAGATCAATAGTTTTGTTTCATACACCAACTGTCTAATATGTCAATTAAATGTTCTAGTTTTTTGTTTTTATTTTTATTCATAAAAAACTTTTTTGTTAATAATTTGGTATTAGGCCTAATACACAGCCATATAAATATTTTTTTGGGAAATGTTTTTTTTCTTGTTTGTTGTGGTTTTTTAATTGTTGATTGGTTTGATAAAGTATTCGAAATATTACATTTTTTAAATAAAAATAAGTTACCTAATAACAGTGAAAAGTCTAATGATTTGTATGTGTAACTTTCGGTCATGATTGCCGATGACGGCTGTCGAGCCAGGGATCTTGTGGGGTACGCTTAAGCTACATCTGTCAGTGTATCATGCATGACTAATTAATTTGAAATGTTTTTAATGTTACTATAAAAGTGAACTAACCAGCCGTTTCAATACACTTTGATAAAAACCCATAAATCAATAGCATTGGTTAGAGGTTATTTTCAAATAATTCACTATTAATTCAGGTAAACATTCTTAATAGGAAGGAATCTCTAATAATTCCGGTACCCAAAGTGCCTAGATCAACTAGAGTGGAAGACCATCGATCAATTAATATGCTACCAATTTTTGAAAAGATTTTATAAATTTTAGCTCATAAGCAGCTGGAGGAATATTTTAATGTTAATAAGCTACTAGTGGGAAATCAGTCTGGTTTCAGAAAAGACCACTCTTGTGAGACTGCAGTGCAGTGGCTTTTGTCAGAATGGACGGGTGCTATAAATGATGGGAAATCAATAGTCGCAGTTTTCCTAGACTTTAGTAGGGCATTTGAGACAGTGAATAGGACGAGATTGTTAAGCAAATTAAAATATATGTATGGAGTGGATGGTACTGTTTTAAAAGATTGAGAATTAAGGATTATCTAAGTGACAGAAGGCAAAGAACAAAATACAATGATTACATTTCGGATAGTATAAGGGTTGAAGTGATGGGTGTACCCCATTAGAGTGGTGCATTATGACCTAACGGTCGACGCGTCCTAAATCCAAATAAAAATAAAAAAATCCAAAACAATATTTGATATAGCAAAAAGGTTCATAAAAAACGCTTTTCCGAAAACTTCCACTCAACTTTTATAAAAAAAAAAATGGAAACGTAGGCCTATACAGACATTACCTAAATTTTATGTTTAACAAGTTAACAACCGTTCGTTCCCATTCGATGGGGAACGAAAATTAACGAATCAAATTCATTTGTCACCAATCACTGATTGATACAATATTCTGGTAATAATCAAATGTTATTGATGAACACTCGGAATAATACATTCATGATTATGAACGTTTAAGTAGGTATATCATTTTGTATATTTCACTTCTTAATCATAATTTATGATGCCATTCAATGATAGTTTAAAGATATATTTCTTAATTGCAAAAGTAACATAACATCTTTTTGAAATCATTGATTGATACAATTTGTTCTTTTATGTTGTAGGCCAATAAAAACAGTGATCACATTCAAATTCGGGTGACATTATTTTAAAGAACTTTTATTATTGGACATGGGAAAAAACTAACTTGTAAGATTTCGAGAATTGCAGAGTTCTCAATTTTTGCTCTTAACTGCCTTCAAACCACAAAAAGGAAATGAACTGAAACACAAAGTAATAAATACATAATAATTAATACTTAAAAAAGGGGGCCAACAAATATACTCGAAGACCACGGCGAATTCACAAGTGTTCGTAAGAGCATGCGAACACGCCGCAGACCCTCGCGCGCGGGCTCCATCTCATATGCCAGGTAGCGCGGCGTGCATCTCACAGGCACCGTGTCCGAGTGGAGAAGGCGTTTGACTATGGAGGCAGGGGTCCCGGGTGCGAGCCCGAGTCTTGGCGATATAATTAAGAGGTGTGATTCTTCTCTATACAGATCGATCTGGTACCGTGGTACCCTGCCAGTCAAAACCAAGTTCGTAACTTCAGAGGTAATATTGTTTTTATTATATTTGATTCTGCCATTGGTGGCTTTATTGCGTGGCTACTAGATCGCACTAGCGTTGCTTCCCGACCGTGACCTCCTATTGACATCATAAGGATATCATTTTATGATATGTCTTACCGACACCATAAAAAAATTATCTTGAAAATCATAAAAAATGACCTTCTAATGACATCATTACGAACCGAATAGGTGGGACATTTAGAGAAACTGAAGACATCATAATGATATCATAATGAATCATTAGTAACCTCCTGAGGATATCAGTGAATTCATAAAGTGACCTCTTAAAGATAACATAAAGACTTCACTTTGTTTGCTGGGCCGGTGGAGATATAAGATGTGTTGAAGCAGGCACGGGACGTTGTTTAATGCTGCGCCGGTGAGGATATAAGGGGTGTTGAAGCCGGCGCGGGACGTTGTTTAATGCTGCGCCGGTGAGGATATAAGGGGTGTTGAAGCCGGCGCGGGACGTTGTTTAATGCTGCGCCGGTGAGGATATAAGGGGTGTTGAAGCCGGCGCGGGACGTTGTTTAATGCTGCGCCGGTGAGGATATAAGGGGTGTTGAAGCCGGCGCGGGACGTTGTTTAATGCTGCGCCTGTAAGGATAAAGGGGTGTTGAAGCCGGCCGGGACGTGTTTAATGCTGCGCTGGTGAGGATATAAGGGTGTTGACAGCCGGCGCGGGACTTGTTAATGCTGCGCGGTGAGGATATCAGGGGTGTTGAAGCCGGCGCGGGACGTTGTTTAATGCTGCGCCGGTGAGGATATAAGGGGTGTTGAAGCCGGCGCGGGACGTTGTTTAATGCTGCGCTTGTGATGATATAAGGGGTGTTGGAGCCGGCTCTCTCTCTCTCTCTCTCTCTCTCTCTCTCTCTCTCTCTCTCTCTCTCTCATTTCAAAAGAACATGCATATTGAACTGTGTTCAAGTACTGTACAATTCGTTTCGTAGAGAATTATGCCTATGTTATAACAAGACCTCAAAGCAGTCGGGTTGTACTAACTAGCGTTCTCCAAGTCTTTGATTTGAATATATCTCTCTAGAATAATTACTAGCAATGTTTGTTTGTTGCTGGTTTATTCTTTAGTATTTTCGTTTGTTGATGGTGTGTTTGATCTTGAAATCCAAGAGCAAATTGCAGAAAATATACTGTTCATTTCATTTATTGAATCTATTTCAACACAGACGCAAAAATGACTTTGCATTGTTTGTGATGGTTTGCATGTGTATTTCATGTACTAATACAAACTAGCATAAACAAAGGCCATACAAGTTTATTTAACCTGACAATTTGAGTGTTCTTTAGTTAAATACAAGCTGAAACGAAAACTAAACACATTTTGTAACAAAAATTATGAATGACTGCAGTAACAATGAAAACCATGAAAACAATAGCGATTTGTTGTGCATATTGGAATTCCCCCCTGTTTTTCCATGCGAGAAACGCGAAAATAGAATAAAAACATATAACATCACTTTTTCATCAAAAATAAAACCATTTACACGGACCTCTATTAAGGGTTTGGTCACAGAACTAATGATATTTTTAACATCTATAGTAGGCTAGATCCCCAGTCTCCAATACGTCCGCACAGGCGCGAGCGTAGCAAATTGAAGCGCCAATCTGACCTTTTCAAGATAGCGATTTGGCGTTTCAATTTATGCTTTACATTATGTTTTAGATGCGATAAAGTATATTTGTGGATTGTTTTGATATGGTTTTAGATTGTGCAGCATGGGAATACACAAAAATAAACAATAAGAAGTTGTTGCATAAGGGTATTTAGTAATCATTTGGTGTTAATGGCTAATATGCTCACCTGTCAACCTGACAGCCACCTTGAACAATATTTGGGGTACAAATCGCTTCCATCTACTTAAACATGCAAACTGACCTTTTCAAGATGGCTTCAAATTGTCACGGAAGTGGACCAAGACTGGGGATAGCCTATACTATAGATGTTAAATATCATTGCACAGAACTATTTGGTTCCGTCGAACTTACACATGGCGGTGACCAAACGAAATCGGTCACCCACCACAACAATAATTAATGCACTGCTTTAAAATGTTGTAAAAAATACTATTTTATCGACGTCCAGACACCTGTGACCAAACCACGATCGTTCTGCGCTCTGGTGGGAGATTAGTTTGACCATTGCCCTACTGTCAAATAGATACGCACGGGTCTCTTAGGGCTAGGCTCATAATGTGGGTAGGTTTCCTTTACAAGTTTGAGGTAGTTCATGATCTGCTTGTGTTTATGTCAAGAGGGGACTTCACTGCGATTAGATAATCATGTCAAAATATGAATTAGGAAGCCTGACTCGCGCGCGTTGGTTGCGTTGAGTGCGTTTTGACCGCAGCTGGCGTCTGATTAGTCCAACACAATCTCAACGCATCGCATCGCAGAGCAACGCAACGCAATGTCATGAATGAATCCACCTTTACAATGTAAGAGGTCACAACCACCTGATGACAAACTCAACAAATACTTGAAGTAAAATTAACTGAACGTTCTTTCATCGTCAATTGGAAGTAAACAAAGGTCTCACGCAGCAAACAAAAACCTCACTAACGTCCTTGATATAATTAAATAATGTTTTCCAGGACAATGCATGGACAACACTACATACAAATTAATCATTCGAATTAACTCGGAGAAATATATCAATGAACAGTCCATACAATACAAAACGCTTCATAATAATAGTTGAAAATATGATCGGCTCAACAATCAGACCGATTTGATTATTAAACAGGCACACAAACAATTACAAAGACCATGTTTTATGCGGGGCTAGAACCCGCGCCCTACTGTTAGGAAAAAATGAGATAGCAGTTTTGTAAAAACAACAAAATAAAGCAATGCGAGCTATTGGGGGTAAACAGAAGTACATCCATAAATAAAATGTACTCAGCTCTAGGATGGATGCTAATAAAAGATCGAATCCTCCTGAATACATTGTCTTTCATACATAAAATTTATAAGGGTGTGATGCCAAAATACCTGGGAGACAAATTAACGCAGATTAAAAATATACACACATATCCGACAAGGAGAGGGATGGATGTAAATATTTTAAGAGTAAGTAAAAGAAGTGAAGAGAACTCCATATTCGTAAGAGGGCTCAAAATTTTCAACCGAATTCCCATAGAAATGTGACGAGAACAACCCTAAAAGATTTAGGAACAGAGAGCAATAAACAAATCAAAATGGGTAAACTAATGGATACGTCACATGAAAAGTGTTCATACTGGGATAAATGATTCAATTACTAATGACAAACAATAGTACGTATTAATGTAAATTTATAACCCTGGGTATTTTATTTTATAGGGTATTGCACTAGGTATAAATTGAATATTGTATATTGCCTTGTAATAATGTATTAATGAATAACTAACCATGAGTACATAACAAATTAAAAGTTCATTCTAGAATAAAATGAACTAATGTGAATTTATAATGCATGTATTTTATGGGAGCCCACTCGGGATAATAATAGAACAATGTCTATGATTAAAGTAATGGCGTAATGTGAAGTTATAAAGATACCTATGAAGATTTTATAGGGAATTGCATTATATACATGAAATGGAATATACTATAGGCCATATTGTGAACGTATTGTGAAATGTATTGTACAAATAGCAATTTGCTAAATGAAGTGATACTACTACTACCAAATCGTATGATCCAATCCACTGCGGACAGGACATCAGAATTAATTCCGACTGTTACTTGTTGTGGCTAATAACCGCTATAAAAGAAATCTACATACCACCACAGAGATATGATCGACGATAAAAAAATTACAAGTGTTTCCAGAAACAAACATAATTCGTCCTGAGAAGATCGTGACAGCCAACTCGGTAGAGAAATACAGTATGTTTTCTGCATTTTGCTTTTGGACATTGAGATATAACGGACAAACAAAAACGTTAAAACTAAACAATGATCCCTAAACAAACATGATCATTTGTATTGTTATTACTCCACTTCGTTCGTCCCAAGAGAAAGTGAGAGTGTAAACACGAAACCCACATTATCAAGATAACGTAGGCCAGCTGAATAGTTTCAACAATATTTACATAGAAGAAGGCACCGTCTCCATCCAACACCCAACAGAACTTTGAAAACAGTTTTATTCGACCCAAACTACAACGCGGCCCAGCATTGAAGTTTGGGCTATAAAGTCGATTCCAAGTTATAATGTTAGGTACATGGCGTATTAGAATTTGGTTGAGATTAGCTCTTATCGTTTTGTTTTGTTCTCTTATGATCCTCAGGGGACCGAAGGTTCTATTAACAAATAAAAAGGTGTTTGGAAGAAAATAATCAGCATTGATGGACAACAGGAAATTATCAAAAGTTTCCAGCAAAATACACGTGAAAGAAGATACTGAAAGAAATGGATGCAGTATTTAGTTAACCAGGATAGGGTATATTACGTAATTTTTATACCATCTCAAACAGGTCATTAGAGGTTATTTAAAAAAAATACCCGGTATAAACCTAAAAAATATGTTATTGATGGTAAAACGCGTTCTTGAGAATGCCAATGTATTTTCCAGGAAATAACACAATACATTATTTATCTCGGGTGAAATGTTAAGTTTGAAATCAATGCTGCACTTGAAACAGACTCAATTCAACAAGGTGATCCAAACGAAAGTTGTCTCCACAAATAAGATACATTTTCCACTTTGAGATAAATTAACATTCACTCATTCAGGCTTGATTGGATTTCTTAAAATAAAATATAAATAAATAAATAAATAACCCCGATTTTGCAAATCTGGCGGAGAATCCGGACGAACAAGCTTGGCATTGCAATATTAATAGAGGTCTGTGTAAATGGTTTTATTTTTTCCTAAAATTCGTTTTCAAAAATGTAAAAAGTGGTGTTATATCATTGTTTTTATTCTATTTTCGCATTTCTCGCATGGAAAAACAGGGGAAAATTCCAATATGCACACAAATCGCCTTTGTTTTCATGGCACATGTGATCGTTACTGCAGTCTTTCATAATTTTTGTTTAACAAAATGTGTTTAGTTTTCGTTTCAGCTTCTATTTAACTAAAGAACACTCAAATTGTCAGGTTAAGCATATTGGAGATAATGTTGAAATGTGAGAGGAAAAAGCAAAATAAGGTTTTATTTTGCAAAATAACTGTTAATTAGGTGTTATAACCATTTAGAGGTGTTATATGGTTTTATTATTTAGCGGCGTTATTTAGGTTTTTGGCGTTTTCCATTGGCCGCACTCAGGTCGCACTAGTGCGCACCGGATCGTCACTTGTCTCTTTAGTTGTTCAGTTTTGTGATGTTATTCAAGTGGAGGTCGACAACAATGACATCTCTGCACTCGCCGAGTGCACAAATAAAACCATTTCACGGGTCTCAACCTATTAATAACCCATTCCTCCTCGGTTGGGAATAACACACACTTCTCTTCCAATGTGTCACTTTGAAGGAAACAATTGGCTGCGACTTTAACTAACAACAAAAAATAATAAAAACAGGCAGTGGATGCGTTGTTTCTCCGCAAGGTCGTGAACTACCTGCAGAACAAAGCAGTGTCTCGCATAGCAATGTCATGAATCCACGAGTCTACAGTCACACCGTGGACCGCACTGGCCTTTGTTATGGGACATTATATTTGCATACTTTGTGAATGAGTATTATTTTTCTTAATTATATTATGTTTAATTGTTAGTTAATCAAAACTGTCAGCCATTTAATCAGTTACATCGTTAAGTGAGGGATTTTAGTACCAAAATACTTGCTCAACTATGTTTTGTTGGGTATAACTCAAGATCTAAATATAAAGGCTTTCAACAATAAGTCAATCGTTATATTGTGTTCCCGAAATTAGTTATTGGCAAAATGATACATTTGAAGAATTAATAGTTCTTTGTGCTTATGAAGATAATTGTTACAATTTATATTTCAACAAATGGAAATGGACAACTGTTATGATTCACCATTGGATTGAACGGAGGAAACTAGAAATTATTAACGATCAACTTCAGTGCAGCATTTTGGTTTTAACAGAGGAGCGCAAACGTGAGACAAGTGAACACATTCTGACGCATGTGGGCGATCAAACTTTAACTGAGGACGCAACATCAAGGTCTAGTTCCTGAAAAGCCTGTACGCTATAGTGCACTAGCACAAGCAAGATCCCACGACGACGTCAATGAACACTCAGCACAGTGGAAAGAAAAGCAGTACAGCGCCGGCAAGGAAGCAAAAAACATAAAAAATGTATAAATTAAACAAATCGAAGCAAGTTTTACTGCAGGTCTAATCCTACAACGGATGATCATCCCTGTTGGCCAGGTGGTGGTTGGCGTTCATCGCTCTCTTCAGCTGAACCCTGGACCGCTTGGAGGGCCAGGGCTTGTTAGATCAGGGCTCGGCGTTCACAGAGTAGGCTCCCTAGTAGGGCCGAGGCGAGATGGTGCACTCCAAGCCATCTCCGTCCAGAGCCGTTTCCATCTACAACTCCCCTGTCGCATGGTTATCCCCTGTGGAGGGAGTCTTCCTTCTGTGGCTAACACAACCACATGTTTCATATATTTACTAACTGCCTGGATTTTTTTGTAAATTTTTTCTGTGAAATCCTCGTCTCTCTTATTTTTAATGCCAGAGTCTTTCTTCAATCAACAGTGAAACAGTAATATTCTCTAAATGTCTGCTACTAGGACCACCTAGCAACTTTCCTGCGGTTAGACAGTTGCGATTAGTATTATTGATGTAAAGTTTACTACAAGAAACTAGAGACTTTCTTATTGTCCAGCTTTCTTTCATACACACAACGATGGTCTTTTGCTCATGAACAGGAGTGTTGGCATTCTAGAGTCGCCTACGTGTGGTTTTTAGGACGGGTACAGACCATGGCGTATCCACGGAGGGGGAGAGGGGGGCTTTGAACCCCCCGAAATCTAAGCCTAAATTATATTGTATGTCCTGTGGAGGGAGACTGCCTTCTGTGGCATCTACCACATGCCGCAAATAGCTCCGCATGTTTTACATTCTACTGACTACTTGTTTTTCAACCAATCTTGTTTCTGTCGAATTATTCTTGCGACAGTTATTTATTTGTTTCAAGATCTTATTCTATGAGGAGAAGTAAAGTGGAAAAATAAGAACCCGCCGTACGGCGGAGTGGCCAACCAATGGCCAACTACAAGTCACCGCCTCCTTGCAGTGCTTAGACTCCCGTCTCAGTACGATCTACAGGGCTGAGTATAAACCACGTTTTCGTCGGCCCGCTCAGACACCTTAGAAGTGACAAAACTAGTGAACTTATAACAGGTTATGGGCCTAGTTCAGAGTTAAATCTGTAGGTAAAGTGTATAAGTCATTCACCCAGCACAGTTCAGCGAAAACCCTGCTAATCCCGCAGCAGAGTCGGCGCCTAAGCAGGTGAGCGACCAACCTAACCTATAGCCTAGCCTAGGCCTAGCCCCAAGGCCTAGCCATGTCGTCCGCGGACGGGAAAGTCTCCATACAAAAACTCAACAACAAAAATTACCAGCTGTGGAAGTTCAAAATAGAAATGCTGTTGAGCAAGGACGACCTCTGGGACACAGTTGAGGAAGATACGCCATCACAGCCTAATTCAGCATGGAAAAAGAAAGACAACGTGCCAGGGCCACAATCTACCTACTTCTCGAGGACGACCAGCTGATCCACGTGCGGAATGAAACGTCCGCCCGATCAGTGTGGTTGGCCCTGAGAAAAGTGCACGAAAGGTCTAACTTAACCTCAAAGTTGTATCTCCTCAGGAAACTGTACAGCCTCAGGCTAAAAAACGAACAAAGTATGGATGAGCACATCAACAGAACACTTGAGCTAGTTAATGAGCTCAGGGGACTGGGCGAAGAGCTCAAGGAAAACCACGTCGCAGCCCTCCTGTTGTGTAGCCTGCCAGAGAACTATGGCATGCTAATCACAGCACTTGAGGCTAGACCCGAGGGTGACATAACACTCGAATTCGTTATCGGCAAGCTCAAGGACGAGTTTAACCGAAGAACGGAAACAGAATTGGGGGTCGAATAACAATGAAGCTGTATTAAAAACCGGACCTCAATACGGGACAGTGGAAAGAATGAAGTGCTTCCACTGCAACAAACCCAGTCACCTAAAGAAGGACTGCCGGACCCTCAAGAGAGAAACAAAGTTCAACAGGGAAAAAAGTCAAGAGCGCCATAAGAAGCGAGGCCGGATCAAGCGACGATGAAGAACCGCGCTACGTATGTTTCAAGGCGGAGGAAATCAAGAAAACAACCACATGGTTCATTGACTCGGGAGCAACATGCCACATGACTAATGACCGGGCATTTTTTTCAAGACTCGACGAGAAGTCGTGCACCGTCTCACTCGCAAACGGGAGCTCCATGCAGTCCGAGGAGTGGGGAGGGCTTCCTGAAATGCCAGGTGGGTCCGTCACCCAGGAGACCCGTGAACGTGCTGCTCAAAAGCGTGCTGTACATCCCCAGCCTCGACGGCAGCCTGATATCGGTTGCCCACACTAACCAAGCTTGGGTTCTCAGTAAAATTCGACAGCAATCAGTGCACGTCTCAAAAACCGGAGAAACCCTAGCCATAGGGCTCCGGAAAAAGCAACTCTTCGAAGTCTGGCTAGATAGTGACGAAACGAGGCAACGCGCAAAGTCTGCTATCCAGAGGAAAATCATGGAAACTGCATCCACCTATGGCACAGACGCATGGGACACCAAAACCCCGACGCCGTCAGAAGACTGAAGAAAGAAAATCTAGCAACTGTTATGACACTCGTGGACTGACGACATGCGGAGAAAGTGCATTACATGCGTGAAGGGTAAGCTTACCAAAAATGCTCTTTCCCGAAGAAAAGCGAGGAACTGGCAGATAAACCTCTCGGAATTGGTCCATTCTGACCTGTGCGGACCGATGAATACCGAAACCCCCTGGGGGAAAGAGGTACATCATGACACTGACTGACGACTACTCCAGAACTGCATGGTCTACTACTGAGAACTAAAGACGAAGTTTTGGCAAGCTGAGAAGTTTACTCGGCAAGAGTCAACAACATCTTTAACACCAAAATTAAGAAGAATAGGTGCGACAACGGGAGAGAATACAAAAATCGCCGTCAAATCATTCCTGACGAGGAAGGCATCGAACTGCAACTCTCTGTACCGTACTCTCCCCAACAAAACGGAGTAGCCGAAATGAAGAAACCGCTCCCTTACAGAAATGGCAAGGATGCATGCTACTCGAACAGCGTCCCTCCCAACAAAGTACTGGGGAGAAGCAGTAGTCACCCGCCAACTACCTACAAAACCGCTTTGCCCAGCAAATCGGTTGAGAAAACTCCGTATGAACTGTGGTCGGCGCAAACCTAACGTCTCCCACATCCGAGTTTTGGAAGCAAAGTCTACAGCCATATCCCCAAGGAAAGAGGACAAGCTAGACCCCCGAGCCGAAGAAGGAATCTCTCGTTGGATACAGCGAAGAACGCCAGGGATACGCGTACTAAACACAGCTACCGGGAAAATCATCGTCAGCAGAACCGTCACATTCACAGAAACAGGATGAAAGACAGCTTCGAATTTATCAGCAGAAGACCGGAATGGGAAGAAGCAGCGACAACGTAGACTCGGGTAACCTCAATCTCACAAAGAACCAGGAAGCCGCCGTCGACACGCAGATAACCCAGCGACAATGATCAAGAGACAGCCGAACCGGCTTCCGAGACACCAGAAAAATCCTCGAGACCTAGCAAAGGGATTCCTCCCAAGAGACTGTCGTACCTAGCCAGAGAAGAGGTCGTTCGAACCAGGAAGTTGGGAGAAATGACCCAAAATGAAGGGATGACCTGAAGGAAGAGGGACAAAAGCGGCAACGAGGAATATGAATCTCTCATGGCCAACGCCACTTGGTCATTGACTACCCTGCCCGAAAACAAGAAGGCATCTGGAAGCAAGTTAGACCTTCAGCCAAAGAAATGCAAGCGGAATTATAGAACGCTTCAAAGCAGGTTAGTCGCGAAAGGATTCTCTCAGGAAGTACGGAGAAGACTACGACGAGACATTCGCCCCAGGTGGCCAAATACGCCACCATCAGAACCCTACTCGCAATAGCCACTGTTAAAGACCTAAAAATAAGGCCACATGTAGTGTCGACTGCATTCCTCAACGGCAACCTATCCGAGGAAGTGACATGAATAGCAGCCGGAAGGGTTTGTCATTCCAGGACAAGAAGAACATGGTGTGCAAGCTCAATAAAGCTGTACGGTCTAAAGCAATCGGGCCAGGACCTGGAATTCCAAAGCCCACGATACAATAACCAAGTGGGGGTTCTCACAAGCCAAGCTGATGCTTGTTTGTACGTGAAAAGGAGCGGACAAACGTACACCTACGTCACCATTTACGTAGATGACCTGCTAGTATGCGCAACCACGGAAGAGGAGCTCGACCCAACTTCATGTAGACCTGAATAGCTCTTTCGCCACAAAAGACCCTAGGCGAGGCAAACAACTACCTAGGGATTGAAATGAGACAGAGATGCAAACGGGGACATGCATGCTACACCCAACGCGAAGATACTTACCATTATCGAACGGTTCGGAATGGCAAGTGCCAAGTGTAGCACAACAACCCATGGACGCCAGCTACCTGAGCCAAAACCGAGAGGAAAACCTACTACCCGATACACAAAGAGTACTGACAAGCAGTGGGGCACTCCTGTACCTTGCAACGTCACACGCCCAGAAACATCGCCACCGCCATAAGCATCCTGAGTAGGAGACTCAGAAAAGCTCCAGGCCATGGACTGGACGGCTGGAAAAGAGAGTGATACGCTACCTAAAAGGCACCGCCGCTCTCCCATTAAGGATCAGCGCTTCAGGGGCACTGTTCTCTCAGGATTCACCGACGCAGACTGGGGAGGTGACCAAATGGACAGAAAATCGAGGAAGCGGGTTACATATTTTCAACTAGGAAGCAAACAATATCCTGGTTGAGCAAGAAAACAAAACTGCGTAGCCCTCTCCTCAACCGAAGCAGAGTACGTGGCCACCACTCTAGCTTGCCAAGAGGCTACATGGCTCCGACAGCTCCTAAGCGACCTAGGGCACGCCCAGGAAGACCCAACGGTACTGCACGAGGACAACCAGGGGTGCATTAACCTAGCCACGTCTGAGAAAATAGGCAACCGAGTGAAACATATAGATCTCAGGTACCACTATATCCGAGACGTCGTAGACCAAGGCAACGTCCGCCTGGAATACTGCCCCACGGAAGACATGCGTGCGGACATCCTAACGAAGCCGCTGCCGGGCCCCAGGTTTGCAGCACTGCGGGAGAAGATAGGGCTTGCAGCCAGCGACCCGCGCGAAGGACGTCCGTCGAGTGGGGGTGTTGGATTACATGCTACGAACGCCTGCGCGACGGGCAACCCGCCGTACGGCGGAGTGGCCAACTACAAGTCACCGCCTCCTTGCAGTGCTTAGACTCCCGTCTCAGTACGATCTACAGGGCTGAGTATAAACCACGTTTTCGTCGGCCCGCTCAGACACCTTAGAAGTGACAAAACTAGTGAACTTATAACAGTTTCAACCATGTTTGTTGTTCTATTATAGTTGTTTCAAAATCATGTCACAACAAGTTGACCACACAGTGATCTCGTACAAACATATTATGGGTGTGTGATAAGTATAGACTTCTCGGTAATTTATTCATGTATCATAATTTGTCATTTGAAAAATGTTCACACAGGTGTGTTGATTCATTCTCATGAAAACTTAATTTAAACTATGTTTAAAAATTACTAGCTTTTTGTTTAATGAGCGATACTCTTGTCTAGTTCCTCTTGTCGCTTTCTGTTAAGCTGTTTTAGTTTTCAAAATGTTTTGTCTACTGCTTGTGATTCGTTCTATATAATGACCCCCCCCCCCCCCCCTTTTAAGTGGTCGCAATTACAGACAACCTACAAAACTTGCTTGTCAATTGTCATTCAGGTACTATAAATGTGGGACTGTCAGTATTTGCGCTTCTGTTGAGCTGACATTTGGGCTTTCGAAAAATTAAGTTCCGTTAGTTTACTGGACTGATAAAATAATTTTGAAGCAATGTCAAGTTAGTTTCTTAGGAAACGTTGTTGACAATTGCGCAAGCCCACGCAAGATCTCGCTATGACAACAAAGTTGTTGCAGTACATACCGCCTTAGATTGTAAGACCTTGGTCTTACTTGCCAATGTACACTGGTAGAGTATTGATTGTTGGGTTCTGATTGGTGTTCGGGTATGCGAAAAGATGGCTGTTAAATACTGTTTGTAAAATTGTGGGGAATCTTACATTAGGATTTTATCCCAATTAATATATATTGCTGGATATTCTTTTTATAGGATTTCGGCTACAAATTTAAAACTGTCTGGACCGGCACATCCACCAAAACAAAACATTTTGACCGGCTCCATCCCCCCATAATTTATATTTTGTTACCCGAAATTTAGTACCTACGAGTGCTCGCTATTCTCAGCGTTTATTTCACCATTTTCTTTCTCTGCTTCTGATAAACGTGATTCGTAGTTGTAACACTATGTTCTTATATTCTTTGTCTTTAGTTAACTATTGCTCTTCTGCATATCTCCATTTTACTTGTAGCTCATCCATCTCTTGACGTAAGTTTCAGCTTCTTTTTTGTGTTGATTATAATTTTTTTTTAGTCTCCATTTCTGCATAATGGTGTTACTTGCCAGTATACACTGGTAGAGTATTGATAGTTGGGTTCTGGTTGGTGTTCGGGTATGGGAAAAGACGGCTGTTATATACTGTTTGTAAAATTGAGTGGAATCTTACATTAGGATTTTATTTTAATTAATAATTATCTATTGTCCGGATGTTCGTTGTATAGGATTTTATAATCGGATATAAATTAAATTGTCTGAACCGGCACCTCCACCAAAATAACACATACATTCTTGACCGGCTCCATCCCCCCAAAAATTACATTTTGCTACCCGAAATTTGAGTACCTACTAGTGCTCGCATACTAATATTTTAGTCTCTTTCGGGCCACTGGCCCTTGATTGGATTGTCTGATATTAGTGGATGAATGACAATTTATGTATTGGCGTATATTGTAATTGACTTGAATGTGGTGGCATGGGTATTTAAAGTTTGGCAAAGCCGACCTCATGGTTGACGTGTCGAAGGCAACTTTTGGAAGGCCAGTGCCTTTGTGTATGTCAAGGGTTTGGATTAAATACTCATCATTATAAACTTACTATGTGTGAAAGAATTTTCAATTGCATAGAAAGCTCTATGAAATTTTCAGTAACACTGAGCGAGGCATACGTGCTGTCATGCCTAGCATTCCAGTCACAGTGGGTTGGGTAGTCCTATCATTTATATAATATGTTGAGGGCTGTGTATTTTTCAATTGTTGTTGTCAAGGGAGATTGATATGTTATGTTTGTTTATGTTTTTGAGGTCTGAATGACAAGACTAAATAAAACCATCACTTTAAAGAATATTGTTTCTAATTCAATTTATGAGTTGTAAGTTGTGATTAAACGTATTTCTTTATACCCTGTCGGTGAGCCGACATTAATGATCCTCCGTTGGCTGAATCTTCAAGTCCTAGGAAGTATTCCACTCCAGTATCAAGGTATGCCTATGTGGTAGGCTATTGAGTGCAGTTTTTCAAAAATGGATAAAAAGAAGATTCCAGATAGTACTGCTGTAACAGACCGTGGTGTTCGATCTACTCGTGGGATTCCAGCAGATAAGTTTCCAGGAAATGATGACTGGACTAAAGCTGGAAAATCCATGTCACAAGTAGATGAACGAGAACACAAAAAAAGATCTAGTAGATCAATTATTGCAAGTTGCAATAATTCTAGTTCCAGTTCTAATACTAGTACAGTTCGTCGGCGTAAGCTTCAAGTGGAGCAAGATGCCAAACAAGAAATGCTTCGTATCGAAAGAGATAGGATTGAAGCTGCTAGAGCACGACATCAGTACGAGGAAGAACTTGCACAGAAGAAACTACAATTGGAAAATGAAGTTGCACAGAAGAAAATCGATATTGAACTTTCCCGTATGCGACGAGAAGCTGCCGAAGAAGAAAACATCGCTGCACTTCAACGCGACTTGATTGAGAGCGCTTCCCAGACAAAGTTAGCTGAGATTGATGAAGAATTCGATCTGGAAGTTGATGAAAACGAGTCACGAAGGATGTCCAGTGTTGCTGATTGGGTGAAAAATGCTGAAACTGGTAAGTTAAACAGCTGTTCGAATCCAGTGGAGTTATCTGGTATCAATGTGGGTCCAGGTTTAACTTCTCCAACCACACCAATAGATGAGACGCTAATGGTCAGACAATCCGATTTAGCTGGTGCATTTAACAATATTGCTACTATTCTCAAACATGTAGGGCTAGGTGCTAGCAACCAACAAAGTGACAGTAGGCAATATTTAGTGAGGCAAACAGTCGGTAGAGATTTACCAATGTTCAGTGGAGACCCTGAAGAGTGGTCGATATTTAGTGCTAGCTATAAAAAGTCTACAAAATGTTGCCAATTCTCTGATGTAGAAAATATTATCAGACTTCAAAGAGCCTTGACGGGAAACGCCAAGAGAGAAGTTCAAGCCATGATGGTTTCACCTAAGAATGTCGACAAAATAATGGCTACATTGGAGAGAAGATTTGGTAGGCCAGATCTGATTATTTCAGTACTAATTGAGAAGGTGCGAAATGCTCCTCTACCCAGAAACAACAAAATGGAAGATCTGATTGTCTTTGCCAGCTTGGTGAATAGTCTCACAGCTACAGTGGAGAACCTGGATCGTCCGGCGCACCTTTCGAATCCGGAGTTGATTAAAGACTTGGAAAGGGAAGTTCCCTGATTACCTGAACTGTCGGGGGGACAGAAATTTTGGGGCAAAATTGAAAGACAGGTGAAACTTTTGCAAAGTGGCTAACATTGAACAAGGCTGCGAGTTTGGAAAGTTTCCTTGTACTTTGACCTCCCTAATAAAGATAAAGTAGAATAAAACCCCAAAATACTATGGTGCTAAAAGGATAAAAGGGAAAAAAACGATATTGGGGCACCACTTAAAAAGTAAACAGAAAGTAGATGTATTTCTGAAAAAGGCGGCATAAAGTGTGGACTTTTTATATTTGCTAAACTGAACACTAAAACGGGAAAATGGTCTTGAATTCAGGTGTCTTTTTTAAACTGTTTAGAGTCTGGACACTAAACATAAATGTAAGAACCGTTTGGGGTTTTAAAAGGGGATTACTCTTGACACAACCATTTTGCTTTAGATCCCCCCCGGGGTCAAGGAGACAAACAACTGTGCCCAACCTCTACATTCTGGGGTTTTTTGATAAAGTACTGTTGAAGATTACGCCAGAAAACCCTTTTCGACCTTGTGGGAAATATCACTATGCAATGTTGGATAAAGGACCCCAAAACCCACTTTGTTGGTAATCTCTAGGGGATCAGCGGGTTTGGAAGGTCGTCTCAACCGTGGTATTGTTTTTCCCCAAACTCTGTAACGAGATTAGATCAAGAGTCGGGGGCTCGTCAATCTCAAGGTTGAAGGCACTGAGTAAAAAGAAGTATAACTTGGAAAATTTTCGTACGTGAAGAATTTGAACTTCCCCTACAGACTAAAAGTAAAAAACTTAGCAAGAAAATGGAAACATCTGAACAGGTACAAAAACCTAATCTTAGAATGCGAAGCCCATGATATTGATTGGAGCGGATAATTGTGGTTGAAACTTCTATGGAAATGTTTGGGGCCCACCACATACACCTTCATCGAAGACAGCTCAAATTTGGTCTTATGGGAAGCCACAATAATGTGGACGTTTTTTGACGATAAATTTACTTTTCATATTCCCTTTAAAGGAATCAGAGAAATTCTAATCAATTGGAAAAGGAATTTTTTTAAACCCGAGACTTAGTCTAGGGAAAGAGTTGCTGCTCGAAAGATTCGGGAAAAAACAACAAAAAATTGGACGGTCGATTGAAACTGGATTACTTTGGAAAGAAAAGAAATCAAGTTTTCGAGAGAAAAGAAACAGCTTCCAAGACTAGAAAACATGGAGAGAAAGATGGATAAGGATCCCAGTCTTTGCCGAGCTATATTGTGAAAAAATAATGGTTACGTGCGAAGGGGTTTGCTCTAAAGTTGTCAAATGTGAGATGGAAATGACTCCCCCAAAGACTTGGTTTTGCCAATTTTTGCTCATGTTGATCCAAATACCAGGCAAATAAATTTTGTTTGATGCAGCGGCAAAAAGTCATGGAGTAAGTCAAAATGGTAAGTTATCAAAGGGCCTGATCTTCTTAATTCTTTAGTAGCTTCACATGAAATTTTCGGCAAGGTCGTTTGGGTTTTTTTGGGGGATATACGGGGAAATTTTCCCACAAGTATAATTAAAAAAGTGATAGAGATGCACAGAGATTTCTTGGAGGGGATGGACAATCTCGAAACCAATGTACGCATAATGTGATATATTTGGACTACAGTTCCCCATTCTGCCCTTTATTAAGAATTTAAAATGCGAAAGAATAACAGAGTTTCCTGACACAACACTATTATCTAGCTTTCGGGATATTCCTCGACAGGCATGGACATCAAAGCATTGAAATAGTCCAAAGATGTTATCGAAGTCCCAGACGTGGGGTTTTTTAAAAAACGGAATGGCAAAATATTACATTTTCCGCCTGCCATGGAGGGCAGACCGATAAACGTTGAAAAAAGTCATCAGAAGTGTTGAAAGAGTTTGGGTCTTCACTGGAAAAAACAAAAGTGATGAGTTCATCTTTACACACAGTTCACCGGTTGGACCCCAAACCCGCTAAGGGAAAGAAGACACCCACAAGCGAGGTACTACGTGTACTCATTCGGTTTTTTCGACCCTCTTGGGTTTGTTGCTCATTTTTTTTATAAAGGGCAAAATCTTGTTACAAAACTATTTGAGATTGCTTTGGGCTGGGATGACGAATTACGGGAACTTTTATTCAAAGTGGAAAGTTGGTTAATGAGCTCAGTGAAGTTAAACAGTGTCGAAAACCCGAGATGTTATTCATGAGAAAAAAATTATCAACCCGCTCCTGTATTTTGTGACGCATCTGAAAAGAGTTTTTTCAGCTGTCAGTTATTTAGCACAACAACCAAACTAGTAAGTTCGTTGCATTTGTACTAGCTAAAACGAGAGTGTCACCTTTGAAACCGATAAGATACCCAAATTGAGTTTCAGGGTGCAGTAATGGGGCAAATGGGTTTTATGATTCAAAGGAAATTTGGAGTGGGGTTGGGTTGGCGAAATGTGTTTTGGGACTGACTCCAAACGGTTCTTTGCGGTATTTATCAAGAACGTTTAGACTTTTGTTTTCTCATCGAGTGGGTGAAAAAATTGGACACTACACGTGTCAAGTGGAAGTGGATTTCCCACAGGATATGTTGTTTTATTAACGACTAGGGACACCAATGAATTTCACCTTCAGCTCGATGGTACAATGGGGCCCAGCTTCCTTAAAGAACAGAAATTTTCTGGCCAAAAAAAAAAGTGCACACTGATAATGAGGGGATCGCTGACAAAGAGCTGGAGACAACTGGGAAAATTTAAAGTTGTAACATTCACAATCTGTTTTCCGAGGGGGAAAGATTTTCAAAATTTTTTAAAACTAATCAGAACAAACAGCATGGGATTGCGGTAATAAATTGCCTAACCATAAAATGAGAGGAAATTCATGCTTTGTGTTATGAGTAAATGCTAAGAAAAAATGGTATAAGAGATTTAATGGGGCTCTTTCCAGAGAAAAGGCAATGTTTCATTGAAAAAATCCTTCTCTAAATCAAACAAGATATTTCAATGACCATATCTTTATATTGATGGATCATGAGAATGCGGGCGCATTATAAGGGCCCCGGGGATCGATGATCTACAAGAATCCTGATTTTTAAATGCAAAGCATCCATTTACAAAGGTTTTATGATAATGGAATTTCAAAACTCAAAGGCAGGAAAGAGTGTTCAATGAAATGGGACAGCAGTTTTTGGATTTTTAAAAATAGAGGGGGGGATTCGCAGTTTTTGGGAAATTTCTGCAATCTGTGTCGGTCAAGCGAGCCCCTACCCCAAAACCCCCCGAAATGGGGATTTACTACTCCAACTAAAACCTTTACATTTACCCGGGGTTGATTTTTTTGGTCCTATGGAAGTTACCATTGGAAGAAGACGAGAGAATCGATACGGTGTGCTATTTACTTGTATGGTAACTAGGGAAACGCCAAAGTCGTTGTTAAACGAGTGAGTGAGCACCATGTGTATAGTACCCGGTATCATTCCCCATACTGGGCTAGATCCAGCCTTGGGTATATGGGAGAAAATGGGATGTTCCCGAGTAGTCAACACTTGGCTCACTCACTCATTTAACAACGACTTTGGCGTTTCCCTAGTTATTTAAATTGAACATTCAAAATGCGAATCGTGTTCGAAACGTACTAGCGTGAAACATTAACAAATTTCCAAGATAAAACAAAATCACCTGATTTTTATTTCCCATTTAACACCCCTTAAAAATAATATGTGGGTGTAAAAATATAAAAAGGTTCATATTAACGGGTATCGAACCCCAACCCTCCGTGAGGGAGGCTAAATGCTTACCAGTAGGCCATGCCATGCCACGCAGATTTCGTCCCGCTACCTGCTACTAAACAAATGCTATCGATATTTTTAAAAACCACATTTTTATTTATTGTAGGCTTAAATCGCAATGGATCTAGCTGATTTTGTTAACAGTTCTCAATAAACTCGTACCGAATGTCTGTTTAAAATTTCAGCGCAATCTGTTCAGCGGTTCGGCTGATTTTCGACGTACAGACAGACAGACAGAATCACAGAATGAGGGCCGTTTGAGTTGAATGGAGACACTCGGTCGCTCCGCTCCCTCGTTTAATTAGAGCTGTACATTTGGAGATGGCTGAAACCCTCTCTACTGATTCAGCCATAATGGCAATTAGAAGATTTCTTGCCCGTCGAGGAACTGTTCGGAAAATGTATTCCGATTATGGCACAAATCTACGAGGAGCTCATCGAGAGTTGAAGGTAGCTCTGGAGGGTCTTCAACAGGAAGAAATTCAAGACGATTTAGCAACAAAAGGAATTGAGTGGCACTTCATTCCTCCAGCAGCTCCTCATATGGGAGGATGTTGGGAAAGAATGGTTCAAAGTGTAAAAAAAAGCATTGTCAGTGACGCTGCACTCGCGATGTCCCCGGCTTGAAGTGCTTCAAACACTCTTTGCAGAAGCAGAGTTTATGGTTAATAGTAGACCTCTTACACATGTACCCGTCAACACCACAGAGCCGGAAGCTTTGACACCAAACCATTTCCTTCTTGGAAGTTCATCAGGAATATCTGTACCAGGAATCTTTGATGATAATGATTTTATCCTAAGAAGACAATGGAGGATTGGTCAGAGGCTTGTTGATCATTTTTGGAAACGTTGGATAAAAGAATATATACCAACTTTGGTGAAACGGGAAAAATGGCATGAACCTGTGGAATGTATCAAAAGGGGTGACATTGTTGCAATAGCTGATGGAAATCTACCAAGAGCCAGCTGGCCAAAAGGAGTGATCGAAACCATATACCCAGGAAAGGACGGACGTATTCGAGTGGTAGATGTGAAGACAACCAAGGGAACCTATCGCAGACCAGTTCATAAGTTGTGTGTGCTACGCACAACAAGTTTGCCCAATACACTGTGAGAATTTGGGTGATGCAGCCGGATACATCACCGTTGGGGGGTATGTCATGCCTAGCATTCCAGTCACAGTGGGTTGGGTAGTCCTATCATTTATATAATATGTTGAGGGCTGTGTATTTTTCAATTGTTGTTGTCAAGGGAGATTGATATGTTATGTTATGTTTTTGAGGTCTGAATGACAAGACTAAGGACGTGTCTGATTGCTTGAAAAACGTGGCTCAGTCTCATTCTCATTCTCAGTTTTACGTCATCATTAATCGGTGACGTCAGAAGCAATGTACGAAGGGTCCAGATCGAGACTGAGAACGGGAATGAAACCAAGTAACGAATTAATAACCACACTCGTTTTCATTCTTATTACTAAAAAATGGCGGCCTCGGGAGACGATCAAACTAAAACACTTCCAAATCACGTTGACTAACCAAATAAGTTATTAAATGTAATAAATAATATAGTTATTAATAGCACAGAGTCAAATTTGATATGGAAACGTTATGTAAACACTTTAAAGTACTGTTAAGATCGCAATCAGTCGGCCACCTGCATGTGTCAACTCCACGGCTGTTCGTCTGTTTGTTTTGATGTTGATAGCATTGTTAATACTCCCACCAAGAAACGACCGAAAGTTACACTTCTAGTAATGAGACCGAGATTGAGAATGAGAATGAGACTGAGAATGAGACTGAGACTGAGAACATAGTTCAGACACGTCCTAAATAAAACCATCACTTTAAAGAATATTGTTTCTAATTCAATTTATGAGTTGTAAGTTGTGATTAAACGTATTTCTTTATACCCTGTCGGTGAGCCGACACGTGCCTATTCATGCTAAAATAAAAAATGTTGATATTGTGTATCATAATACTTGGAGAAAGAGAGAGATAATACTTGGTAATGCGCGTAAATCATTAATGTACAAGGTGAACAAATATTCAATGGATTAGACCAATGATGCAAGCGTCATGTTTGGTATTTAATATTTGTTTTAAGTCTGAATTCAGATATTCAATTACTTTTTCTTTTCTACCTAATTTTAACATCTTGTCTTAAAGATCTGATTATGCCATCTTGGTCGTAGATTTGTTTTTTAAATCTTCAGCTTCAATTTTGTCTTGGTTTCAACGTTTTTCGCGAGTTATATTTTCTCCATGCAAGCATTTAATTAATGGCAGATGTTTTTCATTGCAACAATCATCGAACAAACTCAAATAAAATTCGATAAAATACATTGCTATTAGGAAATAAATAAATAAGTTAAAACACATCAAAAAATAATATGAAGAGAGTGGCTGAATGTACATAAACTTAATAAGTGAAAGTTTGTTTTTGCTATCAGGAATAGAGAGTCGGCGTGGGCACAGTGAGAGCCACGCCGACGAGATGGTTTTAATGGGTGTTATTTTTATTTGATAGAGTGGGGGAGACAGAGAGTTCGCGTGGGTTAAAGTGAGAGCCACGGCGACGAGAGAGTTTTAATGGGTGTTTTTTTATTTGTTAGAGAAGGAATAGAGTCGGCGTAGGAACAATGTAAACCACGCCGACGAGAGGGTTTTATTGGGTGTTTTTTATTTGTAAGAGAAGGAATAGAGTCGGCGTAGGAACAATGTAAACCACGCCGACGAGAGAGTTTTATTGGGTGTTTTTTTATTTGTTAGAGAAGGAATAGAGTCGGCGTAGGAACAATGTAAACCACGCCGACGAGAGAGTTTTATTAGGTGTTTTTTTATTTGTTAGAGAAGGAATAGAGTCGGCGTAGGAACAATGTAAACCACGCCGACGAGAGAGTTTTATTGGGTGTTCTTTTATTTGTTAGAGAAGGAATAGAGTCGGCGTAGGAACAATGTAAACCACGCGGACGAGAGAGTTTTAATGGGTGTTTTTTATTTGTAAGAGAAGGAATGGAGTCGGCGTAGGAACAATGTAAACCACGCCGACGAGAGAGTTTTAATGGGTGTTTTTTTATTTGTTAGAGAAGGAATAGAGTCGGCGTAGGAACAATGTAAACCACGCCGACGAGAGGGTTTTATTGGGTGTTTTTTTATTTGTAAGAGAAGAAATAGAGTCGGCGTAGGAACAATGTAAACCACGCCGACGAGAGGGTTTTATTAGGTGTTTTTTTATTTGTTAGAGAAGTAATAGAGGCGGCGTAGGAACAATGTAAACCACGCCGACGAGAGAGTTTTATTAGGTGTTTTTTTATTTGTTAGAGAAGTAATAGAGTCGGCGTAGGAACAATGTAAACCACGCCGACGAGAGGTTTTATTAGGTGTTTTTTTATTTGTTAGAGAAGGAATAGAGTCGGCGTAGGAACAATGTAAACCACGCCGACGAGAGAGTTTTATTGGGTGTTTTTTTATTTGTTAGAGAAGGAATAGAGTCGGCGTAGGAACAATGTAAACCACGCCGACGAGAGGGTTTTAATAGGTTTGATTATATACTTGTTGGGATGAGGGACACAGAGAGCCGGGGTGGGTGAAGTGAGAGCCACACCGGCGAGAGAGTTTTTAAAGGTTTTATATATACTTGTTAGGGTTTATTTAATATTTGTTGGGCTGAGGGACACAGAGAGCCGGGGTGAGTGAAGTGAGAGCCACACCGGCGAGAGAGTTTTTAAAGATTTTATACATACTTGTTAGGGTTTATTTAATATTTGTTGGGCTGAAGGACACAGAAAGCCGGGGTGGGTGAAGTGAGAGCCACACCGGCGAGAGAGTTTTTAAAGGTTTTATTTTTAATTTGTAAGTTCCGGCGGTATTTTACCGAAATCAACGGTGCCTGTCACCAATTACCATGCAGCGCAAGGAAGCTGTCCATCGCCCAACTCTGGCACACATTAGATTTTTAGTTATAGGTGCTTCGCACCAGGCACTAAAAATACCAGGGGAGAGGCTTCGAGCCCCACGACCATTCCCCAAAACAGAAGATTGATGTTTATTAAATTATATTTATTTACATGTAAATAAGAGTAAACTACGTTAGGGAAGGATTATCTGAGAGTCTGCTTTACTATTGTCTTATTTGTTTATTTCAATCGTGTATCTCAACTCGCAATATAATTTTATGTAGTCTAGTATTTCAAAATGAGTAAGGCCTACGTAAAAGAGATGCTGTAGACATGTAGAGCAGTGGTTCTCAACCGGTGGTCCGCGGTGGTAGAGGACACTAAAAGTACAGATTACATTTTAATGCATGGTATACATTATAAATTTATTGGATGAGCGAAGCGAAGACTTTAATTTCACTGACCCCCAAAAAAATTTAGCTCGGGTGTTTTTTTTTTGTTTTTTTTTATGTTTTTCTGTCTGTTTGTTAGCTAATTACCAGGCAAACGGCATATCCGATCTTGATGAAAATTAGAGGGGACCTTTGAAATCTCTGAACTTAGAGGTGTATTGTTTTTGGGTACAATCGAAAAAATATTTCTCATGAATATGACCCAATAAAAATACAAAAATTCGATCCAAATCAGGAGCACACCTTAATGCTTAAAACTCTTATCGAATCGGCTAGGCCAGCCTCGAAGATAAAGGACAAAGACAGCAGTAATTTATATGCAGATACGGAGATGACTGTCATAGGGAAGTTAAAAGCCAATGAGTCGTCAGATGTGAGAGACACCAATGTCATAGTGACCCTCAAAGTCAATAAATCACCAGCACTAAATGTGGCTGACTCTTTCACGTCAACCCAACCAACTGTGGAGACGTCTCATCTGGAAGACCATTGTGTCACGTTGTCCCGACATTCTTACGAGTTGCCGGCTATGGATGTGGACCGCGGAACCTTTTCCCCATCAGTCGTCGCCAAAGAACACAATCAATGGTCCAACACAATTGAACATTCTTTTACCAACATGAATCAGCTGATCTCAGGACACTCTAAGACAGTCACTTGGATAGCTCAAGACAGGCCTCTCAAGACCCAATTAGGCCTGCAGTGCAATGGCGGAGCTGAGGGTTCAGGTGTGGGACAGGAGATATCAACCAACACTGAACCAGAAGATACAGTCATAGGGAATGCTAACAGTTCTCTGGAAGACTCAAATGAGTATTACATTCGTACATTGGAGAACCCAGCACAGGTGTTATCATCTGAGACGGACCTCACCTCCACTAGTGACCAGGACACTGTACAGTCCAGTACAATTGAAGAGAATCCAGCACAGGTGATATCATCTGAGACGGCCTTTACATTCGGACAGGATGCTATACCAGCTCCTAGAAGTCAAGCAACTTACTTCCACAAAATGACAACCCGAAGTAGTGGTATAAGGCAGTTCTCCAATTTTCACTATCAACAATTACGGGAATTAATGATAAGTGAGGGTCTCGGTCAGAAACTTAAAATTCAAAAACCATGGTCCCCCAGAGAGCTAGTTGATATTCTTACTGATCATTATAGGAAGAAACAAAACAGGCATCACATAAATGTTAGATCTCCTCCTCTTCATTTAAAGAAATCTAAAAACACAAGTAAAAAATCCAAATCTAGACCTAGTTGACTAGTTTACAAACCAAGCCAACGTCTTTATCGAAACTGATAAAAACACAGTTAACAAAACACCCCACGTTAAACAAAATCAATCTTCCACTTTCAATGGAATTCAAACCATTTCCACAAACACACCAAAATTTAAAACCAAACCAATCCCTAGCCTTCACAACAATGTACAAACTGCTAAATCCCCCAGCTCCAGAGCATCTACCTCCGCCCCCCAACCATCCCTTTCTTCTAAGACCAACAAGACATCTCCAAATCCCAAAAATTATTAACCCATGATCCTATGATACTTGCACTTAATGTTAGATCGGTCAACAACAAAATGGAGGAACTCGAACAATTCTTTCAGAGTCAATCTCCCGAAGCTATTTGTATCTCAGAACATTGGCTCACCCCCGCATCTAGTACTAAATTCTGCATGCCAGGATATGCAAACATCGCAATTAGTTAGGTAGTTATTAGGGTTTAAGGGCACACAACACTAATACAAGGTTATTAGTGCCCGTATTCTCTTTTAGAGTGATGTGTAATTTTTTAAATTCTATTATACAGCTTTGTTGATTTCAGATATTTAAAAAAATTTGTTATATTCTCAGATTCATCAGATAAAATTTCTTTTAAATTAGGTTTAAGTTTAAAATTATTCCTCTCGTCCATGTGTTAGGGACATTCTACTAAAATGTGCTTAACAGTTAAAATCTCACCACACTGCTCACATAGGGGTGGATCTTCGCCTCTTAGAAGGTATCCTTGAGTGAGATGTGTGTGTCCAATGCGTAGACGGGTCAGAACAACCTCTTCGCGTCAAGAAGAGCGCCTTGAAGAGATCCAGGGTGTTACATCGTCTTTTATTTCACGAAGCTTATTATTTTGCATGATATGCCATTCTTTGCACCACTTTTCTTTAAGTTTGAGTTTGAAGAATGCTTTTAGATCTGGCGTTACAACTAAATAGCAATCAACTTGTGTTTTGTTACCAGCTTCTTTGAACATTACAATTTATGCTAGATCTAATAATCTACATGGTGGGGTAGCAATCCTCTCTAAACCACACCTAAACATAGAGCCAATACTAGGCCTAGAGTCAATCTGCTCTGAATTGGATTTTGAATGTACTGGTTGCCTTTGGCATCTACCATACTGCCGCATCACCATACTGTCCATATACAGATCTCCATTAGGCAAACTCTCAATATTCTTTGATAAACTAGAAGAGGCCCTTATAAACGTCACAAAACGATTCCCTTAGGCAGAAATAGCCCTATGCGGCGACTTTAATATTGATCTTCTTTCCAAATCACGAGCCCGCGACCTATTCCTTGATCTTATACACTCATTTAACTTACACGAAACAATTCTAACACCCACCCGTACACTTGGGTCAAGTCAGTCACTTATCGATAACATCATAACCTCTCTAGACCCTTCCCTTTACAAAACCAATACCCTTCACCCACACATCTCAGACCGTTGTGCCATAACCATGCAACTCAGTTCGCCCATAAACGCCTCTCCCACTTGGGGTTACTCTAGAATATTTAGCAAACGCAATACAAATCACTTTATAAATTTACTTAGTAGTGAAGAATGGTCTGACTTGCTGACTATGACCGATACCAACCAGATGTTCAACCAATTCTTAACGATCTTCTTACAGTATTTTAACACAGCATTCCCCTTGGTTGGGCAAAGGCAAAAGCAAAAAAAAAACTAGTTCGTGGTTATCAAACAGACAGCCATAAAGCAGAGGGCCAACAACTGCGTCAATTACACTACCATTGCAAAACATTACCCAACGACCATCAACTTAAACATGAGTATCGTACATTAAAAAAAGGTCATGCACTTAACATCAGACAAGCTAAACGACAACATCATGATCAGGTTATATCTTCTGCTAATAACATATCGAAAGCTACATGGCAGATTATCAATGCTCAAACTAAGGCCCCTAGTCCCAAAAATCAACTTACGATCAACATTAGCACAATTCCAAAATCTGACCCAAAAGTAATTGGATGAGCGAAGCGAAGACTTCAATTTCACCGACCCCCCAAAAAATTTAGCTCGGGTGTTTTTTTTTTTTTTTTTTTTTTTTTTCCCCGTCTGTTTGTTCGCTCTATACCGGGCAAACGGCATATCCGATCTTGATGAAAATTTGACACGACCTTCGTTTTCTCTGAACTTAGAGGTGTATTGTTTTTAAGCACAGTCGAAGAAATATTTCTCATGAATATCGTACTTTTACGATTTTTTTCGATTTTTAGTGCGATATTTTCGTGCCATTTGAGCCGATTCTGACCAAACGGGTGTGGCTACAACGGTCATATTATACATGGACATTAAAGTTATGGTGATGTAGTACCTTTTGAAAGAAAAAGTTAAAAAAGTTAGCCAGAATCCATAGAAATAAAGCTTTTAATATAAGTTTTTTACGGTTTAGTGCGATATTTTCGTGCCATTTGGGCGGATTGTGACCAAACGGGTGGGGCTACAACGTTCATATTTTACATAGACATTAAGATTATGGTGATGTAGTACCTTATGAAACAAAAAATTGAAAAAGTTAGCCAGAATCTATAGAAATCAAATAAAGCTTTCAATATAAGTTTTTTACGGTTTAGTGCGATATTTTCGTGCCATTTGGGCCAATTCTGACCAAACGGGTGGGGCTACAACGTTCATATTAAACATGGACATTTAGGTTATGGTGATGTAGTACCTTTTGAAACAAAAAATTGAAAAAGTTAGCCAGAATCCATAGAAATAAAGTTTTCAATATAAGTTTTTTACGGTAAATAATAACAATTGACAAGAAACAATAGAAACTTGACAACAATCACCTACAATGCATAGGCAGCAAAGCAAAGCACTAGCAAAAGTAAAGATATCCCACGCAAACAAAAAACTTAAAGAAGCTCATCCATAAACGCGGCGGGACTTTAGCGTTTTCCTAGTATCAAATCATCTAAATGAGTTCTTTATCAATGCTGGTATAAACAGTCGACCTCAGACACAAACCAATCACCTCATTCCTGGTGTCATCGAGGATAAGCAGGAAATTAATTCAATTTTTCTCCATCCAACCACCCATCATGAAGTAGCCGATATCATCAAAACACTGAATAACAAACATTCAGCAGGCTTAAACAATGTTCCTGGATCTGTTCTAGCAAAATGTGGAAATATTATATCTCACCCACTAGCATTTATCATAAATTCCTCCTTTTGCACAGGGACCTTCCCCTCCAAGCTCAAAGAGGCCAAAGTAATACTCATCTATAATCACAAAGGTAACAACCGAGATCCTAACAATTATAGGCCAATTTCCTTAACCTCCTCTTTCTCTAAAGTTTTCGAAAAAATCATGTACTCCCGTCTATCATCCTTCCTTTCAAAACACAATATTCTTGCAAGCAATCAACACGGTTTCCAGAAGGGCAAATCAACCATAACTGCCATCTTCTCATTCCTATCTGCACTATACAAGGCACTCGATCATGGCCACCTGGCTATTGGAATATTGTATGACTTGAGTAAGGCGTTTGATACAATTGACCATGGTATACTTCTCTCAAAACTGGAATCTCTAGTTATCAGAGGTATAGCCAATAGATGGATTGCATCATTTCTATCAGACCGTTTCCAGGTAGAAGTTCTTGATAATATCGATGGAAATGATACAATTACTAAATTCCACTCCGACCCCTTAAGCCTTGTCTGTAGCGTGCCCCAAGGAACGGTCCTAGGGCCACCATTCTTCTTACTTTATGTCAACGACATGCCCAACACATTTGATGTAGGCATACTGACGCAATTTGTAGATGACTCAATTCACCTCTTAACTGCAACCAGAGATCGGCTTGCAGAACTCATACATAACTCAAATACCCAAGCGAAAGCAATGTCGGAATACTGTTAAAATAACCTTCTCTCCCTTCAACCAACCAAAACTGTGTACCTTAACTTCCACTCCACCTCAAGCCCCCCTCAGAGTAGTCCCCTAATTCGCATTGATGGCAAAAACATTATGAGAGCTGACAACGTGAAATTTCTTGGCATTACACTCTCGGAGACCCTTGATTGGTCTGCTCATATCGAAAGAGTATGCTCCAAAATAAATAGTGGGTGTTTTATGCTCAGGAGGATGAAGCCAATTGTTAGCAACCACATATTGAAATTAATATATCATGCCCACATCCACTCGCACATCTCATACGGGCTTCTATTCTGGGGTATGTCATCACAAGCTAATCGTGTCTTTTTACTCCAAAAACGAACTATACGCATCATCACAGGATCCTCATGGCAGAGATCCTGCCGTAACATCTTCCCCAAATTAAACATTCTTACCCTGGTAAGTACCCTTATACAACTTGCCGCTATTTTTGTACGTACACATTCAGAATACTTTCCTAAAAACTCATCCATCCATACTTATAACACCCGTGCAATTTCTAACATCCATGTCCCCCATCATAAAACATCGCAATATTCCAAAGGACCTATATACGCCTGCCTCTCCATATACAATAAACTGGCAAAACACATCAGATACATAAAAAATCATACAGCATTTATTAGCAAATTAAAAGTATTTCTAGTAGAAAGAGCATTTTACTCACTAAATGAATTCCTAACAGATTAACCCTTGTCCTCCCTACAAACTGTCCCTTATAGATCCGTACTATAGGCTAGGCCCTACACATATATTTTAAATTCAATAATAATACCTCTCATAATCATTATATCATAGGCTACCTATTACTCATTTCATTTTTTCATTTCAATACTCAATTATTCCATTCAAACAACTACAAGTCTCAATACCGGTACTAGTATACCATACTAGTACTAGGCCTTTACATTTAACTTGATTCTCATTGAAATTCTCATTCTATTTGATTATTCATTTTATATTTAGTAAGTTTATAAATTTACCTTGTCCTCCACTACAAACTTTCCATGATAGATCCGTACTATAGGCCCTACACGTACATTTTAAATTCAAAACTAATCCCTATTAAACATAAAACAATAATACATAATCATATCATACCATATGCTAGCGTTTTATATTATTATACATCCTAATGAACATCGTATTGTATTATATCATATCAATAACTCATTTCATTTTTTCATTTCATTATTCAATTAATCAATTCAAACAACTTCTATTCTCAATACTAGTATACCTTACTAATAATACATATAACTTGATTCACATAAAATACTCATTCTATTTAATTATCCATTTTATATTTAGTAAATTTTTAAATTTACCATGTCCTCCACTACAAACTGCCCCTTATAGATTCGTACTATAGGCCCTACATGTATATTTTAAATACAATACTAATTCCATTTCATAATCATTATATCATATCATATGCTAGCGTTTTATATTATTATTCATCCTAAATAACATCGTATTGTATCATATCAAACCAAATACTAATTTAATTTTTTCATTGCAATACTCAATTTAATCAATTCAAACAACTTCAATTCTCAATACTAGTATACCATACTAGTAATATACATATAACTTGATTCACATGAAATATGCATTCTATTTTATTATTCATATAATACCATGTTTTAGCCTTAGGAACTATTCACTCCCTCTTCACGAAGAGGTGTATACTTGTACCATGTATTAGTCTTAAGCGAATAAATATCGTACTTTTACGATTTTTTTGGATATTTTCGTGCCATTTGGGCCAATTCTGACCAAACGGGTTGGTTTCAACGTTCATATTATACATGGACATTAAGGTTTTGGTGATGTAGTACTTTTTGAAAGAAAAAGTTGAAAAAGTTAGCCAGAATCAATAGAAATAAAGCTTTTAATATAAGTTTTTTGATTTTTTGTGCGATATTTTCGTGCCATTTGGGCCAATTCTGACCAAACGGGTGGGGCTACAACGTTCATATTATACATGGACATTAAGGTTATGGTGATGTAGTACCTTTTGAAAGAAAAAGTTGAAAAAGTTAGCCAGAATCCATAGAAATAGAGCTTTTTATATAAGTTTTTACAGTAAATAATAGGCCCTACCAATTGACAAGTAACAATAGAAACTTGACAAGTAACAATAGAAACTTGACAACAATCACCTACAATGCGTAGACAGCAAAACAAAGCACTTGCAAAAGTAAAGATATCCCACGCAAACTAAAAACTTTAAAAAGCTCATCTATCAACGCGGCGGAACTTCGTTTTCCTAGTATTAAGCTATTAATTTCATATATTTTTAACATCCGGTTATTTTCATTTTCTCTTTGCGCGTAACTTGCAAATTACAAACAGAACGCAACATTGAACATTGCCAACTTAGCCTAGCTCATAAGTTCTGCTTTGTAATAGGTTTGATACACACATAGAAGTATGACACAGATGAAAAATGAAAACCGTCCTTGTGCCAAACCACACCACGTATACCTCGTACCATGCAGTATTTACTATATCGTGGTTTTATTTACTAGGAAACGCTCAGTTGGACGCGTTGATAAGCGAGCACGTGCTATAGCTAGACCCACATTGCACATTTTTTTTAATTTTAAAATTTGCGACGTTCGCTGTCCACAGGGCCATGTTTCCAATATTATTTATTATTGCCAAGGTATTTGGGTAAACCCGTGGGAAAACCTTTACTTTGTGGATAAAATCCACCGCCATCTAGAGGACCTTGACTCCTTCGGAAAACTATTTAAACTCTTTGGTGACAAATAATACACTACTTCCAAGGCAGTGACTTGAATTGATCTGTCATTTCATAAGTGTTCTCCATTTTAATGAGTAATTTTGTGAATTTGTGTAGTTTTATATATTGTTCTGATATCAATTTAATCAGGGATTTCAGATGAACAAGTGGTATTGTTAGTGAGTCAATTCCGATTATATTTAAGTTTATTTGAGTGTTTGAAGTTAAGAATATTGGGCTTGGCTTATTCCAAACAAAAATCATAATAACAACAAACAAACATGTGAATCCAGACAACAAAAAACTTTCATGTTAATTATTATCAAAATGTACGAAGTATAAAAAATAAATTTGCAGAGTGCAACATACATCTACCAGAATTGAGTGATACTGATAGTGATGTTGTAGCACTGAGTGAGATATGGCTTTTAAACACAGTTCAAGATGCAGAAATTCCCTTGTGAAAATCGTTCACAATATTTCGGTGTGACCGAGCAAATAACAAACGTGGAGGAGGAGTTCTCATTGGAGTCAATGCATCCTGGCCTTCTAAGAGACGATATGACTTGGAAACTAACTGTGAGTTAATATGGGTTGAAATAACGATTCCAAAAACTAAACTTCTAGTAGGCTGCTATTATAGGCCTCCAGGTAACAAGGAAAGTGATCTTGAGGAATGCTTTCAATCCATGCTTCGTGTTCTGCCGCTTGGTCATGTTGTGCTTCTTGGAGATTTTAACTTGTCGGCTAGATGGACTTCTTCAACAACCAGTGATTGCAAAAGTAATATGGATGTGTGGTTCATGGATCACTTTATACATGGGCTAGGTCTAGCACAGCTCAACATGCATTTCACACGCGAGCTTGCTACATTGGATTATGTTTTAACTAATCTTCCAACAGTCATTGTGACTTTAGGGAAGGATTTCTTCTCGTCGGACCATAGCTCACTTGATGTTGAGGTAATCCTGCCAACTAGGGTGATGCGGCCTCAAGTGCAACATCAGCGTAATATACCACAATGGCACAGAACCAATTGGGGAGAAGTAAAAGATGCTCTGTCGTCGCTTCCATGGGATCAGTTGCCCACGGGCGATGTTGATGATGCAGTAAATACGTTTAGTAACTGGACAGCCGGCGTAATCAATGAGAATGTTCCTCATCGTAAACCAAAGTCAAGGAAGTTTCCACAATGGTATAAGCATGATACTATGTTGACTTTAAAAAACAAGAATAATGCGTGGAAGTTGTGGAAAGAGTCTCCGAGTATAAATACGCGTACCACATATTTTGAGGATTTGCGGCGTCTATCAAAGGCACTCCTCAGGAGGGACTAGAAAGATCACTTGGCAAACATTTCCTCAAATGTATCAAAGAACCCAAAGAGATTTTGGACGCTTATTAATTCAAGGCGTAAATCCGAACGAATTCCTAGAGAAGTGTCATTGAATGGTGATAGTGCAATGGACAATGCTAGGCCTGAATTATTCAATGAATATTTTTATAGTAATTTTAACAAGCCTGCAACTCCAGCTGTTCCTGTGTCCCTACCTGTAAAAAGTGTATGACCTCACACCCTCTCTTCACTGTCTACTACTCCATCTGAAGTTCATCAACTTATCAAGGACTTGCGGCCTAATCGTGCTACTGGATCGGACAACATTGGTGCTGTGTTTCTAAAGAAATGCTCTGCTACTTTAATTGTTCCAATAACGATAATATTGAATCTATGTTTCAATGCGGGACGATTTCCTCTTGCTTGGAAGCAAGCCAATGTCATCTCATTGTTCAAATCAGGAAAAAACTCGTTGGTAAATTGTTATCGGCCAATTTCTATACTCCCTATTCTTTTAACACTCTGCGAGCGAATCATACATCGGCGTCTTCTAGCATTTACATTGCCATATCTCTCACCGGTACAGCATGGATTTCTTCCTGGCAACTCTTGTCTCAGCAATCTGGCAGTCTTCCAGCATCATGCAGTTGAAGCCATCAACAACAAAACTCAACTAGATGTCGTCTATGTAGACTTTGAGAAAGCCTTTGATTCAGTTAGTCATAGTCATCTTGTTTACAAGATATCAAAACGATTCGGCATTCACGGTAAATCTTCCACATCTTCTAGCTCTCTCCTCTGTGACATACTGAAGCCCTTTGGGGTTTAAAAGTGGGTTCAAACTAATGTGGGATCTAATAAAGCTTGGCCTATGGAAAAAAGGTTCTACCCTTTCTGCATGCTCTATGTTGCGTCATGATGTTGCGTAGCCACTAGCCCCCCCTCCCCACACACACTTAACGATAGATATCAATTACTGAAAAGCCACATATTATTTTCTTTGCTGTTGTCAGTCAATTTAAATTTGTTTAGTACTTGTCAAACAGTCGTACAGAAGGCTAGTCGCTCCGCACTTCGCGCAGTCGTACCACAATGTGATGTGTTCTAGCCGCTTTCTGTTTCTGCACATTCAAAGATAATCATCGCAAACAAGAGCGAGAAACATTCAATCCGAGTGAATTAAAAGCTAAATTAGTGGTTGTCGTAGGTATTGTTTAGGACGCGTTCTGTCAGTTGTGTGTGAATGTAATTACAATCAGGGTAAAACTAAGATGCCTCTCTTTGGGAAAAAGGAAAAAAAACGAAAAAAGATGCCGACAAGGTGCCCTCGGTAAAAGAAAAGTGCCACCTCAAGGAATTGCTCAGAACTGGCGCCTTCTCCGAGGTGCAGCTCGCCGAGAGCAAGGACCGACCAGGAGAAATGTTTGCAGTCAAAATCATCGACAAAAAAGCGCTGAAAGGAAAGGAAGATTCTTTAGAAAATGAAATCAAGGTTTTGAGGAGGTTCAGCAAATCAGCGAAGCACAGTGGGGTTGGATCATCGGCGACTGCTGAGGAAGCACCGTGGTTGAAACACCCGAACATCGTTCAACTCCTGGAGACATTCGAGGACAAGTATAAAGTGTACCTCGTGATGCAACTGGTAACTGGCGGCGAACTATTCGACCGTATAGTTGAGAAAGGCTCATACACTGAGAAAGATGCTGCCGACTTGATTCGGCAAGTGCTAGAGGCCGTGGATTACATGCATCAGCAAGGAGTAGTGCACAGAGATCTCAAGCCTGACCACAAGGGGGGAAGGACAAGGGGTGGCAGTTGCCTCTCCTTGCAATGTGTCGAGAAACAATTTTATAATGCAAAGTAAAGTCAAGTCAAAATAAAGTCAATAGATGACAGTTATTTACGTCATGGGCACTTCATCTTCCCATCAAATCTCTGTAAAATTCGCCTTGAAGATAAAACATGGCGACTTTTTATTTTCAAAATGTGCATATTGAAACTAAAATTGGAAAATATTTTCAAACTCAAATCAAAATTATCTGAATTTTAAAAATGCCGACAATATATTTATGTTTAACGTCTAGGTAACTTCATCTTACCTTTCAAAATAATACCTTATATCGCTGTAAAACATGTCTTGAGGATAAAATAACTCGCAACAATTTTTGCTCCTAATGTTAGTTACCCTCCTTATGATAAATCCTGTGGACGCCCATGAAGCTTATAATTCTGAACTTTTACAGAAATTTTAGTAAAACGCTTCGACGATGTCGACCGAAGAGAATGACATCTCCAAGGCCTCTCGCTTGTCGTCGTTCAAGAACAACGGGAAGGACGCTGACGAGATGCGTCGCAGACGAAGCGTGGTTGTAGAGAAGTTACGCAGGGCACGAGTAGACAACCAACTCTCAACGCACCGCAATGTAGACCTGGAGACGACGACCTGTAGTCAGCCGGACCGCAACGTAGAACTGGAGACGACGACCCGTAGTCAGCCGGACCGCAACGTAGAACTGGAGACGACGACCCGTAGTCAGCCGGACCGCAACGTAGACACTCACAAGAGTGGTCACGGGAATAGAGAGGGTGGCTACCAGCGCTATCAATCAAGTAGAACACCAATATATAACCAAGATAATGGGGGAAGACGAAACGAACAAGGAGAAGACTGGCGCAGTCGACAGTAAACACACGGAAACGCGCAGGGGATTGGAACACCTGTACCAAATGAAAATTTAAATGTGAATGGGTCGGTGTAAGCAGCAAAGAACAACGACCCGATGACAACCAAAACGCCCGACAAATAAACACAATATTCCAAAAGCCAAGCGAATTCCTAATACGGATGAAATCGTAAACAATGAAAAACCAATGTGTCCCATAATAAACAACATTTTAGAAGGCTCATGAGAAATATAGCATGATTCATGAAATTAAGGTTCTGTCAAAAAATCATTAAAATCGGACAAAGCATGTAGGTGTTATAAAATGAAGAAATTTTTTAAAAATCGAAAAAATCGTAAAATTGCGATTTTCATGAAAAATAATTTTTCGATTGCGCTCAAAAACGTAACAGTTCTTCGTTCAGAGATTTCGAAGGCCTCCATAAAATTCTATCGCAATTGGAGTATCGGTTTAGCCGGAATCGTGTTAACAGACACACAAAAATACAGAAAAAAAAAGAAAAAAAAACATTTGGATTTTTTTCTCCAGTGTAGTGAAATGGAATCTTCGCTACGCTCGCTACGCTCATCTAATAAATACAAAAAATGCAAAAAGGAATATAAAGATACAATTCGAAAAGCGAAGGCTCATAGAATCAAAGAACTAATAAGGAAATCAGAAAACAAAGGAAAAGATATGGAATATGATTAATCTGGAAAGGGGTTCAAAAAGAAAAAAGAAAACTGAAACAGAATTTGAAATCACAGTAGATAATGAAACTGTCAGAAATGCAAAGCAAATTGGAAACATATTCAATGACTACTTTATAAATATAGCCACAAAATTAGCAGAAAGTCAAAAGAGAACTGAAAATGATGGGAAAAAACTGTTGCCTGAAATAGATCACTTATTTTGCCTCAATAATGTAAGTGAAGATGAAACTTTGCGAATTATAAGAAATTTAAAGACTAAGAAATCAATAGGTCCAGATGGTTTATCAAGCTTTCTTATAAAGAAATGTGCAAGAGTATTAGTGATGGTTTATCAAGCTTTCTTATAAAGAAATGTGCAAGAGTATTAGTAGAGCCACTTACTTACTTAATTAATATGTCTCTTAATGAAGGTGTTTTTCCAAAAGCTTTAAAGGTGGCGCGGGTAAAACCAATTTTGAAAGAGGGAAACACTCGATACATCAGAAATTATAGACCAGTTTCAATACTTAATGCTTTTTCAAAGGTGTTTGAAAGAGTAATGTATAATAGATTGTCCGAATACTTAAGAGGCAAATGAGATAATAGCAAAAGAACAACATGGATTCAGAGAAAAGAGAACAACTGAAACAGCTCTTGCTGCCTTCATTGACAATGTTGTAACAGCGCTTGATCAGAAAAAAACACCAGTAGCCATTTATATGGATCTTTCAAAAGCTTTTGACTGTGTGGAGTGTAATACATTAATAAGTAAACTGTTTTCATACGGAATTAAGGGAAATGCCCTGCAATGGATATTTTCGTATCTAAATGGAAGGACGCAATATGTAGAAATTTCTGACCATTTGAACAAAAAAACTAAATCTGAGAGGAAATATAATATTAAACTGGGAGTACCACAAGGATCAATACTAGGGCCTTTGTTTTTCAATATACTAATAAATGACTTGCCATGTGCAATAAGTGAAGGGGATATGCTTCTGTATGCAGATGACGCAACCACCACCCTTGCTCATGCACTTATAGAAACATTAGAAAAGACCGCTTTTATCAGTTTTAACGAAGTGGCGCAGTGGCTGCAACCAAATAACCTAATAATGAATAATAAGAAAACTTAATGTATGATAGTCCCAAGGAAAAATATGGAAGATCAAAATATTTGTATCAGGTTATGTGATGAAGACCTTCCTATTGAACACAGCAAAGTTCTTAGGACTGTATATTGACAAGTGCTTATCGTGGGACATCCACACTGATTATGTAGCAAATAAAATAAGCTCCAATATCTATGTCTTACGTAAAATGAAAATATATGCAGATAGAAGTTTGTTGTTAGTAGTGTTCTATGCCCTGATTGAGTCACATTTGAGCTATGGATTAATAGCGTGGGGAAATACATCAAAAAACAATTTTCATAAGATCTTTGTCATGCAAAAAAAAAGCTTTAAGAATACTAGATAAAATAAGAAAGGGGATACATGTAGAGGACATTTCAAAACGTTGAATATTCTTACTCTTGCATGCCTCTATATTTACAAAGTAATATTATTTTTAATTAATCATAGGGAAGATATAAAAAAGACATCAATATTCATAATTACAATACTAGGAGGAAAAATGATATATTTGTGACATCCCATAGGCTGGCTGTATATGAGAAAAGCCCCACATATGCAGGAATAATCCTTTTTAATAAGCTACCTGCCATTATCAAAAACAAACCAACTGATACATTTAAAAAGGATCTTAGGACATTTCTTGTTGAAAAAGAATACTACGATATTGAGGAGTTCTTGGCGGACAAACATAATATGTCTTGGAAATACAATTTATTTTGCATATTATAGATGCCTAGACTTATATTATCTAGTAGCCTATCTTATATTAGTGTAAAAGTATATATTTTTATTGTGTATTATTGTATTGTTGTAAAAGTGTATTTTGTAATTAATGTAAATTAGTTTTAGTATTACACACCCTAATATTCAAGTCTTAGTCTTTTGAAAAGACGTGTTTAATAGCTAGCTAGCTTATAATGTAATGTTTAGAACTTGTTTATCTTGTCATAACATTGTAACATTATATGCTAGTATTAGGTATACAAAACAAGACAATAAAATAAAATGAAATGAAAATGAAATGAATGTAAATTACAATTAAAATCAGATGAAGAATACTTTTCGCGTAACAACCCGATTTCTTACGCGCATAAGGAAGCAGTCGACAAACAAATAAACAAGATGATGCGTAAAGGAATAATAGAGCTGACTTCCAGTCCATATGTAAATCCAATGATTGTGGTGGTAAAGAAAGGAGGGGCCGTTAGATTGTGTCTAGATGCTAGACAACTGAACCAACGATTAGTGGGAGAATATGAAAGCCCATGTCCACCACAGGAGATACTCCAGAGCTTCGGGAAGTTCAAATATGTCACAACGACCGACCTAATTGCAAGTTTTTGGCAGGTAACTCTACACCCTGATAGTAGGCACTACACAGCGTTCAAGCATAAACAAAATATTTATCAATTTACTGTTTTACCGTTTGGCCTGAGTGTATCAGTGTCAGAGTTCATGCGCGCGATGCAGTGGCGGATCTAGGACATAATCATGGGGGGGGGGGGGCGATTTGCGTGTCCATGTACAGTCGTGGGAAAGGGACTAAGCGCCATTAATTGCGCCGCAGGCGAAAATTTTGAAAATCAGGTTTTTAGAGTGCATTTGGTGCGTTTTAGAAAAAAGTGGTGGGCGGAATGTAATACGGAAACAATGTAGTTTGTGTGCACCAATTTGTTTTGTCGTCATGTCGAGCTTACAATTTACAGCATTGGCCTAGATTGCTACATTATTATAAACGTTTGATCTTATTTTCAATTCATCATTTTATTTATTAATTAAATGTCTATCCTATTTAGTTAAAAAACGATTCACATAGGAGGACAACCTAATAAATCGAAGTACACTGATGCAGACACATTTCAGAGGCAAACTGATTATTTCTGACAACATAAAGGAAAGTTGATTTTTTTTGGGAGTTTTAAATAAATAGCGCTGCAGGCGAAAATTTTGAAAATCAGGTTTTTAGAGTGCATTTAATGCGTTTTAGAAAAAAGTGGTGGGCGGAATGCAATAAGGAAACAATGTAGTTTGTGAGAACCAATTTGTTTTGTCGTCATGTCGAGCTTTCAATTTACAGCATTGGCCTAGATTGCAACATTATTATAAACGTTTGATCTTATTTTCAATTCATCATTTTATTTATTTATTAAACGTCTATCCTATTTAGTTAAAAAAACTATTCACATTGGAGGACAACTTAATAATCAAAGTACACTGATGCAGACACATTTCAGAGGCAAACTGATTATTTCTGACAACATAAAGGAACGTTGATTGTTATTGGGAGTTTTAAATAAATAGCGCCGCAGGCGAAAATTTTGAAAGTCAGGTTTTAGAGTGCATTTGGTGCGTGCACAATAAAATAATAAAATCATTTTTTTTTTAAATTTTTAAAGAATCATGGGGGGGGGCGATCGCCCCACCGCCCCCCCCTGTATCCGCCACTGGCGCGATGGACAAGGTGTTGGGACTAGGCATAGGACACTTCTGCAAGGTGTACGTCGATGACTTACTAATCCACTCGGAGACGATTGAAGAGTATATGGAACATATAGGGATAGTTTGGGACAAGCTAGTAGAAAGCAGAGCAACGGTCAACCTTAATAAATCAAAATTCTGTCAGGAAAGTGTCGATTTCCTTGGCCACATACTAAGCACAGACGGAATCAGTACCGATCCACGCAAGATAGAGGCCATACACAACTGGCCTAGGCCAAACCGCCAAAGAATAAAAAACAACTCAAAATGTATCTCGCGCTATGCAGTTTCTACAGAATCTACTCAGCAGACTATGCCCGCGAAACGGCACTACTGCAAGAATAATTAAAAAGGATGTGACGACGACCTGTAGTCAGCTGCACCGCCGCAACTAAGACCTGTCCGCAAGTCACCTGCGCCGCAACGTTGATCTGGACGCGACGACCCATTGTCAGCTGTACCGCAAGCTTGTGGCGTACCTATCGTCCCCGTTCATGCACGTGTCTAATCCAGTGAGTTGCTCGCCGACTAGAGAGGTGTTATTTTATATTTGTGAGAGGGAGGAACAGAGAGTCGGCGTGAGTCCAGTGAGTGCCTTGCCGACAATAGAGTTTTAATAAGAGTTATTTTATATTTGTTAGAGTGAGAGAGACAGTCGGCGTAGGTGAAGGAAGACCACGCCGACGAGAGAGTTTTATAGGTTTTATTTTATATTTGTTAGAGTGAGAGAGACAGAGTCGACGTAGGTGAAGTTAGACCATGCCGACGATAGGGTTTTATAGGTTTTATTTTATATTTGTTAGAGTGAGAGAGACAGAGTCGGCGTAGGTGAAGTAAGACCACGCCGACGAGAGGGTTTTATAGGTTTTATTTTAATTTGTTAGAGTGAGAGAGACAGAGTCGGCGTAGGTGAAGTTAGACCACGCCGACGAGAGGGTTTTATAGGTTTTATTTTATATTTGTTAGAGTGAGAGAGACAGAGTCGACGTAGGTGAAGTTAGACCACGCCGACGAGAGGGTTTTATAGGTTTTATTTTATATTTGTTAGAGTGAGAGAGACAGAGTCGGCGTAGGTGAAGTTAGACCATGCCGACAATAGAGTTTTATAGGTTTTATTTTATATTTGTTAGAGTGAGAGAGACAGAGTCGGCGTAGGTGAAGTAAGACCACGCCGACAATAGAGTTTTATAGGTTTTATTTTATATTTGTTAGAGTGAGAGAGACAGAGTCGGCGTAGGTGAAGTAAGACCATGCCGACAATAGAGTTTTATAGGTTTTATTTTATATTTGTTAGAGTGAGAGAGACAGAGTCGGCGTAGGTGAAGTAAGACCACGCCGACAATAGAGTTTTATAGGTTTTATTTTATATTTGTTAGAGTGAGAGAGACAGAGTCGGCGTAGGTGAAGTAAGACCATGCCGACTAGAGAGTTTTATAGGTTTTATTTTATATTTGTTAGAGTGAGAGAGACAGAGTCGACGTAGGTGAAGTAAGACCATGCCGACGAGAGAGTTTTATAGGTTTTATTTTATATTTGTTAGAGTGAGAGAGACAGAGTCGGCGTAGGTGAAGTTAGACCATGCCGACAATAGAGTTTTAATAGGTGTTATTTTATATTTGTTTTGAAGGAGGAACAGAGAGTCGGCGTTAGTACAGTGAGTGCCACGCCGACTAGAGAGGATATTAAAAACTTTGATTGCGGTCGACATATTGCGACTATCATTACACATAGCATGTCGCGGCCAGACACCGACGCCGAGCTCTCTTCCTCCTCCGCCCGCTCTGCCGAGGAACTAGACGAGCGATACATGAGCAAGGTAAGCCTAAGTTATAAGATGATTCTGGTAGTTTTGGTTTTGTTTTAATGTTTGTACTTTTTAGTTTTTTTTCTTGATTTAAGTTTTGAGCTTATTATGAACCGACTCTTAGGTCTACATGTAAGTTGACCAGATGTACCGGTTTAACCGGTACATTACCGTTTTCAGAACACTTGTACAGTTGTACCAGTGTCCCGAGAGACTCATTAAAATTACGTATTTGTTCCGGTTTGCAATTAACACAGAATACATCATCCTAAATCAGCAAAAGAGACATTGACACATCCAAGAGAACAAGGAGGACGGGGCCTAATTGATCTGAACAACTTATATTATAAACAACTAGACACTTTAAGAAAATAATTTTTTTACAAAAAGCAACCAATCAACATTAGATAGGGCTGTGGTGCTAGCTGATAAATCTTTAACTCCACTCAATCTAGCAAACGAAAATGTTAATCTACAAGGGAATCTCATAACTGACGCTGCAAAAGAGTTACGTCTCTCAGGAAAGACCCTACACAAGAGACATTATGATGAACTACACAACGATCACGTAGATATTAAAGCATCAAATAGGTGGTTAAACAACGGGGAACTATTTGGAGAAACAGAAGGTTTTATGATGGCTATTCAAGACAGAGTGATTGCAACGAAAAATTATAAAAAATACATTATACAAGATGCGACAGTAAACGATCAATGTAGAAAATGTAGTGTAAGGGGTGAAACAATCGAACACGTCATATCCGGGTGCCAATCACTATGTCAAACAGATTACCTCTACAGACATAACCATTAGCTAACATTATCCACCAAAAACTAGCAATCAAGTACAACCTCATTGATACACACACACCTTACTACAAATACAAACCAGAGAAAGTACTAGATAGTAAAGATTTCAAATTATATTACGACCGCACAGTTATATAACAGACCAAACTATTCATCACAACAGACCGGATATAATTATAATTGACAATAAGAAACAAGAAACTAACTAATCGACGTTGCTGTCTCAATATGCCATAACGTCGAGACCACATGGAAGAAAAAAATTGACAAGTATAGTGAACTTGCAATTGAGATCAAGAAGATGTGGAAATCAGAAAAAGGTAAATACAATCTCATTCATCATAAATCAGCCAACGGCATCATACCGAAGAAGCTACATAAAAGCATTTAACAACTAGATCTTCAACCTAATGTATACATCGAAACTCAAAAGGCAGTAATACTCAAACCGTGTAGAATAGTTCGTAAATTTCTAAACTAAGAATGATACTTTGAGATTCCGAGACAGCTTCCATCCTGACATGGTTTTCGTGGTTTCCCATAGTCCGAAGAGCAAATGCTAGGATGGCGACGATAAATCGGCCACGACCGTACACAGCAGAAAGGAAACATTAACTACAAACTATATTATATATGACTTATTTTTGTTAGAGTTAAGACAAAGTAATGTATGTAATATAGGTACACATGGAAGTACTTGACGTAAGTCCGTACAACACGTTAGCTCCGGTTTTGACCGAGTGTGTATGAAATACATCCAATAAAATAATAATAATAATAATACAAAATCAGTGCCCTTCACAGATATGACAACTAACACAATTGAGGCACGTAAATAGAAAAGGCTGTAAGTGCCTCCAAGACAAGCCTGTCTATATACTGTGGGTGGGTGGGGCTTGCCTTATCTGCTTTATACATAAATACTCGACACCTCCAAGACAAGCCTGTCTATATACTGTGGGTGGGGTGGGGCTTGCCTTATCTGCTTTATACATAAATACTCGACACCTCCAAGACAAGCCTGTCTATAATATACTGTGGGTGGGTGGGGCTTGCCTTATCTGCTTTATACGTAAATACTCGACACCACCACCAACTAGATTTCAACGCTGAAACTACCCGAGCTTGTACAAAACACAGTCATTATTATCGCGCTGTTTGCCTAATCTATTTATGTTGTGAATTAAGTTGTCACTTTTATAACCACTTTTTAATGAATCAATATTCTTTTATGTTTGTTTCAGTATCAAGGTTTCAAAACTTACTTGGCTATAATGGAGAAAAACGGACGAGGTAAGTTGAAGACGTTTCATTGTTATTGATCTTTACTTGTAATCGTCGTTTCAACAATCGATATATTGTTGAACACATTTTGCAATAGTTGATCGTGCTTTGAGAAGCTCTTACTGCCCGTGCCCGGTACACTCGGTTCAAACCGGTTGACATTTCTATTTCCAGGCAATTTACTTACGTCGCCCGTAGTTGAAGAGGAATAATTTATCAGATAAACTGTGAAATTCCCTTCTCATCGACAATATTTTGTCCATCAACTACTAAAGTTTTGTTGTAAGTTCTGTTTTAAGTATTAACACAAAATCAGTGCCCTTCATAGATATGACATCTAACACAATTAGCTCCCCGAACTCGAAAAAAGTACGTTGTCGACCGATGTCTTGTATTTCGCTATAATAGGTAGAGCTAAAGAGGGTAGGGTTTGTCAGACAAGGTTCGCTAAATCTCCTTGCGCCCAGCCCCAGCGTTACCTATAACGGCACTAAGCTTTAATTTTGTTTAATTTTGCAATTTGTCTGCATTAATTACTTGGCAGCCCAATACTCACCAGCAACATTGCATTTGAAAATATCGAATATTTGTGGGGATTAAAGCTTCACCATTCAACAGATTCTATACAACGATTAGCGGAGATGTGCCCACGTAGTTCATGATATCTGTGCCCAAGGTTCAATCTTGCGAACCTGTCGACCCAGCTCGCAGTATCATGTAAACAGAGATTACTTCCCACAACAAACGTTCATTGTTACTGTCGCAGAAGACAAGTCTGAGGTCGAGATAAAAATAAATTAACTTTTGCTCCGTTCTTTGGTAGAAAAATATGTTTTAATTGTGCAATATTTCAGATGGTTTCACCATGGAGTTATAAATAGTACTGGGTTTCACCTTCGACTGGTATGCAGACATTTACAATTTTACAAATATTGACGAAAAACAACCACAGCTATGTGGGTGAATAATATAACAAATGCAAAGAAGTTGTCACAGAAAATAATTTGGAAGATCCATCTTTAGAAAAAACACAGTTAATTTTAGTGAAATTATTAAAAAATACAATCATAAATAATAAATTATGTTAACACAAAGTTATCAATGAGGTTGTAACTTATTGGACGAAATCTTGCCATGTTGCCGGAACTGCTGCACTGGGAGGGAGTAGCCTATACTTCAACTTGTGTTTATACCAACCGGCCTCATGTTGAATGACGAAAACCTCGTCCCAGGAAACATGATGATAATTTTCAAAAAAAAAGTGTTGGGCTATTTTCGACGAATCAACTCCTATTGTTAACGTAACTTGTATGCTATTTTATTCGAACTACTAAAGGTCTTTTCGTTTCTCCAGTGCAAAGAGCTCCCCATTCACAAGGTATCGAGTATATTGAGTTAGTGGACGATTGCGTTGGGCTGCATGGTATTTTGTTAGTCAATTAACTACGAAACTTGATTGAAGACTTGGAAATAGTACTTCCACCATAATATAAATAGTACTTGCACCATAATATGGAGATGAGATTTATGTGAGAGATTCAGATGGCATTCAACAAAAAAAAAACGGAGCAAAAGTTCATTTAACTGATTTAATATATATATAAACCTGTTTTTTAAAAATAAAGTTTCAATTAAAACACAAATTTTGAAAGTTTATAATTATCGTAAGCCTTGATTTACAAACTATAATGTAGCGCTACGAAGTAGAATAGTTGAATAAATGAAGTAAAGTTTTGCTCATGTTTTGTGCAGGATTGAGGAGAAGCCGGCGGGTGCTGGAGAGGGAGAAGGAGGAAAGGCGACTCTGATTCGGGAGGTCCCGGGTTCGAATCCCGTCGAGACCGGCAATCCTGACTGAAGGTTTTTCCGAGGTTTTCCTCAGTCGTTAAGGCGAATGTAAGGGATTGAGTCCTCTTAAACAGCCCTCGGACATCCCGTCACAATTGTCCTATCCGCACATACCTGAAGAGGGGCTAATTGCACCCTATAACAGGTTTCCCACGATAAAAAGAAATTTAATTGTGGGTGGGTGGGGGGCTTGCCTTATCCCTAAGTTTTCATACATAAATACTCGACACCACCAACAACTAGATTTCAACGCTGAAACTACCCGAGCTTGTACAAAACACAGTCATTATTATCGCGCTGTTTGCCTAATCTATTTATGTTGTGAATTAAGTTGTCACTTTTATAACCACTTTTTAATGAATCAATACTCTTTTATGTTTGTTTCAGTATATCAAACATATAGGCCTATATAAAACAACAAGCGCCTACACAACATGGACGCGCAGGGTAAGTTGAAGACGTTTCATTGTTATTGATCTTTACTTGTAATCGTCGTTTCAATAATCGATATATTGTTGAACACATTTTGCAATAGATGATCGTGATCTGAAAAGCTTATAATATCTACCGCCCGTGCCCGGTACACACGGTTCAAACCGGTTGACATTTCTATTTCCAGACAATTTACTCAGGTCACCCGTAGTTGAAGAGGAATAATTTATCAGATAAACTGTGTAATTCTCTTCTCAGCGATAATATTTTGTCTGTCAATTAATAATATTTTGTTTTAAGTTCTGATCAAAGTATTAATACAAAATCAGTGCCCCACACAAATATGACAAGTAACACAATTAGTTCCAAGTTCGCACGAAATAGTACCTTGACGTTCCTGATGTAAGAAAAAGGAACGCGTTCCCACAAAAGTTCATGACAAAGGAACGCGTCCCCCCCCCCAAGACTAAATGATGAAAACCTCGTCGCAGAAAACACAATGATAATTTCAAAAAACGTGTTGGGCTAATTTCGACGTATCAACTTTCCTATTGTTAACGTAACTTGTATGCTATTTTACTCGATCTACTAAAGGTCGTTTCGTTACTCCAATGTAAAGAGCTCTACATTCTCAAGGTACCGAGTATATTGAGTTTGTGGACGATTGAGTTGAGAAACTACGAAACGTATTTGAAGTCATGGAAATAATACTTGTACCATAATATAATATGGAGATAAAACTTGTCTGCCAGATTTGGATGGTATTCAACAAAAATCGTCTTAAGAACGTAGCAAAAGTTATTTAATTTATTTAATACATTAACCTGTTCTTTAAACAAAAGTTTCAATTAAAACACAAATTTTAGGAAGTTTATCGCAAGCTATGATTTACAAACTATAATGTAAGGCTACGAAGTAGAATAATAAGTGTGGCTCGTTGGTCTTGTTGTTAGCGTATCTGCTTCCAATGCAGAAGGTCTAGGGTTCGATTCCCGCCAAAGTCAGAAGTTTTTTAACTTTTGATTTGAACTCAAGTCCATCAGTTCTTGTCTTAGGAGTTTGTAAACGGTGACTTTGGAGCCGTCCTAGCAACGAAGCACATAATATATTCAAAGTTGTTCTGAATCGGCCTTGTTGATTCTGGCGCTCATCCGCGGGTGTTTGCACTCTCCATACTACAGATTGCTACATTTCCTATTGAAAATATTAATCTTTGGTTGGTTATCGCTCACTCGTCGATTGCGTCGGGGCCTACAGGGTTGGCTTGGTCGCTTTGATTTACTGTCCCCCACTGAAAATCAGTTATATAACTAAGTGGGTAGACTCTAAATCCAATTTTTATTTTATTTAATGGTTAAATAAATAAAGTCAAGCTGTGTTCACGTTTTGTGCAGGATTGAGAAGGAGCAGAAGAGGCCGAGACCCACCCGAATACGGCCGCTGCCCCAAGAACTAGGCAACGAAGACAACAACAACAACAACAACAGCAACAACCATTACTTCAACCACAGCCACCAGAACAACAACAACAGCAATAACAACTTCAACCACAGCCACCAGAACAACAACAACAGCAACAACAACAACAGCAACAACAACCACCAGAACAACAACAACAGCAACAACAACTTCAACCACAGCCACCAGAACAACAACAACAGCAACAACCACCAACACCACCACTACCAGCACCACCAAAGCACCCGCTGTTCATATACTCGGCATATTTAGCTCACATGCTATTAGATTATTGGAGAGCAATGGTAAATTTAAAAAAAATAACCACCAACAACGCATGATTAAATCTTTTAACTTTATTTCTACATTGGTTGCATTTGTTGCCGAAATATTTATAATAAAACAGATACAATTATTTACAGGCTACACACATCGAGGTCGCCCAGCCGCCGCCACAGCCGGGACCGGAGCCGCACTGCCGCAGCCACAGCCACCATGCTTTAATTTTGTTTAATTTTGCAATTTGTCAAATTATTTGTAGGGATTAAAGCTTCATTCAACAGACTCTATACAACGATTAGCGGGGATCAGCGGATGTAAATGGGTTTTAAACCGGATGCCCACGCAGTTCATGATTATCTGTGCCCAAGGTTTAATCTAGCGAACCCGTCAACCCAAATCGCAGTATCATATAAACGAAGATTACTTCTCACAACAAACGTTCATTGTTACTGTCGCAGAAGACAAGTCAGAGGTCGAGATAAAAATAAATTAGGAAATTAAATTAACTTCTGCTCCGTTCTTTGGGAGAAAAATATGTTTTTATTGTGCAATATTTCAGATGGTTAACCTTCGACTGGTATGCAGACATTTACTAATAATACTAATATTGACGAAATACAACCACAGCTGCTTTGTGGGTGGATAACATGTCAAAATTAATGCAAAGACGTTGTCACAGAAAATAATTTGGAAGACCCATCTTTAGAAAAAACACAGGTAATTTTAGTGAAATTATTAAAAAAATACAATCATGTCAACACAAAGTTATCAATGAGGTTGTAACTTATTGGACGAAATCTTGCCATGTTGCCGGAACTGCTGCACTGGGAGGGAGTAGCCTATAGGCCTACTTCAACTTCTGTTTATACCAATCGGCCTCATGTTGAATGACGATAACCTCGTCCCAGGAAACGATGATAATTTTCAAAAACGTGTTAAGCTATTTTCGACTAATCAACTCCTATTGTTAACGTAACTTGCATGCTATTTTACTCGAACTACCAAAGGTCTTTTCGTTTTCTCCAGTGTAAAGAGCTCCACATTCACAAGGTATCGAGTATATTGAGTTAGTGGACGATTGAGTTGGGCTAAATGGTTTTTTGTTAGTCAACAAACTACGAAACGAATGTGACGACATGGAAATAGTACTTGCACCATAATATGGAGATGAGATATATGTGACAGATTCAGATGGCATTCAACAAAAAAAAAACGGAGCAAAAGTTCATTTAAACTGATTTAATATATATATAAACCTGTTCTTTTAAAATAAAGATTCAATAAACACACAAATTTGGGAAGTTTATAATTATCGTAAGCCTTGATTTATTTATCTATAATGTAGCGCTACGAAGAAGAATCAGTGAATAAATGAAGCAAAGTTGTGCTAATGTTTTGTGCAGGATTGAGGAGAAGCCGGCGGGTGCTGGAGAGGGAGAAGGAGGAAAGGCGACTCTGATTCGGGATGTCCCGGGTTCGAATCCCGTCGAGACCGGCAATCCTGACTGAAGGTTTTTTCGAGGTATCCCTCAGTCGTTAATGCGAATGCATCCCTCGGACATCCCGTCACAATTGTCCTATCCGCACATACAGCTCGTTTCACCTGAAGAGGGGCTAATTGCACCCTAGAACAGGTTTACCACGATAAAAATGAAATTAATTGTGGGTGGGTGGGGCTTGCCTTATCCCTAAGCTTCATACATAAATACTCGACACCTCCACCAACAACTAGATTTCAACGCTGAAACTACCCGAGCTTGTACAAAACACAGTCATTATTATCGCGCTGTTTGCCTAATCTATTTATGTTGTGAATAAGTTGTCACTTTTATAACCACTTTTTAATGAATCAATACTCTTTTATGTTTGTTTCAGTATATCAAACATATAGGCCTATATAAAACCACAAGCGCCTACACAACATGGACGCGCAGGGTAAGTTGAAGACGTTTCATTGTTATTGATCTTTACTTGTAATCGTCGTTTCAACAATCGATATATTGTTGAACACATTTTGCAATAGATGATCGTGATCTGAAAAGCTTATAATATCTACCGCCCGTGCCCGGTACACACGGTTCAAACCGGTTGACATTTCTATTTCCAGACAATTTACTCAGGTCACCCGTAGTTGAAGAGGAATAATTTATCAGATAAACTGTGTAATTCTCTTCTCAGCGATAATATTTTGTCTGTCAATTAATAATATTTTGTTTTAAGTTCTGATCAAAGTATTAATACAAAATCAGTGCCCCACACAAATATGACAAGTAACACAATTAGTTCCAAGTTCGCACGAAATAGTACCTTGACGTTCCTGATGTAAGAAAAAGGAACGCGTTCCCACAAAAGTTCATGACAAAGGAACGCGTCCCCCCCCCCCCCCCCCCCCCCAAGACTAAATGATGAAAACCTCGTCGCAGAAAACACAATGATAATTTTCAAAAACGTGTTGGGCTAATTTCGACGTATCAACTTTCCTATTGTTAACGTAACTTGTATGCTATTTTACTCGATCTACTAAAGGTCGTTTCGTTACTCCAATGTAAAGAGCTCTACATTCTCAAGGTACCGAGTATATTGAGTTTGTGGACGATTGAGTTGAGAAACTACGAAACGTATTTGAAGTCATGGAAATAATACTTGTACCATAATATAATATGGAGATAAAACTTGTCTGCCAGATTTGGATGGTATTCAACAAAAATCGTCTTAAGAACGTAGCAAAAGTTATTTAATTTATTTAATACATTAACCTGTTCTTTTAAACAAAAGTTTCAATTAAAACACAATTTAGGAAGTTTTATCGCAAGCTATGATTTACAAACTATAATGTAAGGCTACGAAGTAGAATAATAAGTGTGGCTCGTTGGTCTTGTTGTTAGCGTATCTGCTTCCAATGCAGAAGGTCTAGGGTTCGATTCCCGCCAAAGTCAGAAGTTTTTTAACTTTTGATTTGAACTCAAGTCCATCAGTTCTTGTCTTAGGAGTTTGTAAACGGTGACTTTGGAGCCGTCCTAGCAACGAAGCACATAATATATTCAAAGTTGTTCTGAATCGGCCTTGTTGATTCTGGCGCTCATCACGCGGTGTTTGCACTTCCATACTACAGATTGCTACATTTCCTATTAAAAATATTAATCTTTGGTTGGTTATCGCTCACTCGTCGATTGCGTCGGGGCCTACAGGGTTGGCTTGGTCGCTTTGATTTACTGTCCCCCACTGAAAATCAGTTATATAACTAAGTGGGTAGACTCTAAATCCAATTTTTATTTTATTTAATGGTTAAATAAATAAAGTCAAGCTGTGTTCACGTTTTGTGCAGGATTGAGAAGGAGCCGTAGAGGCCAACAACCAGAATTCGGGCCGCTGCCGCCAAGAACGAGGCGGCGCAGACAGCAGCAGCAGCAGCAGCAGCAGCAGCAACAACAACAACAACAACAGCAACAACAGCAAGAAGAACAACAACAACAACAACAGCAACAGCCACCCAAGCACCCACTCGTGGTATATACAGCGTATTTGGCTCACACACTTTTGGAATATTGGAGAGAAATGGTAAATTTAAAAAAAATAACCACCAACAACGCATGATAACTTTTGTTATCACAATTCTTAGAATCATTGTTTAGTTAAAATTCTACCTGAGTGGGGTCAACTATTCCATTCATTGCAGTCTTGTAAAATGATTTTAATATAATATGTAATAATAAAATAAAGCATTATAAAACCACTCAACTGAACTTTAACCTGGGTTACTTACTTTGGGTATGGACATTGCTTGAGGAAGGTGACAAGAGTCTCCGAAATATCGCGAATAAAAGTAAGTAGGCCTAACCCAGATTAAAGATCAGATGATTAGTTTTATAATATACGTTTCCGGGGTAATGAGTTGTGATAATTTTTAAATAATATGATACATATAGGAATGAATGAATGTTTGATTCATAAATTAGCGTGGCTTACAGTATCAAACGAAAAACAAACGCTTTGCGAGAATAAGCTCGAAAAATTTGAAGTGACCAATGTTACTGTAAACTGAAAATATGTGGATCTTCACAATTTTATAAATAATCAACGCTAAAAACTAGTAAAATATCATTTGGAATGTTAAAAATCCAAATATTCATAGTTGTGCGAATGCGCCCCATCACACGCACTAGCTGGGGCATATCCCCATACCCCCCATTGTACCAGGATACATACTTTTCCCAAAATAATTGGTTAATGGAAAGTTCTAAAAATGTAGACCGATTGTCGAGCGTCCGCCCACTTATTATTTTAGAAATTAGCCACTGGCTATTCTTATCTGAGAGGGCGGACTAATTTTACCAACAGTCAATAGAATAAATCGGATTCAGCACAATCTAATTTGATGCTGTTGTGTCCAAAGTACAAAGTAGAGAGAGAGAGAGAACGGAAGAAAGAGAGAGAAGCGACTTGGTTTGGATAACTTGATACTTGATTCGAGGGAAATAAGCCAATACTGAAAACGATGAATCCCATTGGTCGTTCACATAAAATTAGAACGCCCTTTCGCCTTGGTGTCAAAGTCGCATGGCCGTCTACCATGTCCACGAGAGTACATCGATTATCAACAGTTTCAAGAACGATTGCTACAACTACAATAACTTATGTAGTCTATTTTTATATATTTTTACGGTATCCAACACGTCTATCTCCTCGTGTTATCATTTTCAAATCAGTGGGCCGGACTAAACTTGGCTAACCAGAGTAAAGCTGCAGGGTCGGCTGAGGCAATCATACAAAGCACAAGGCCCCTCCCCATGGTACAAGCATATTGGCCCCTCCCCGTGTCGTTTTCGTTTCAGCTTAGAGCAACACTAGCTTTATCAGCCAGTTTAGATTGGTGGTGGAGATCAAGAATTTATGCAAGGAAATAATATAATATAGTGAAAAAATATAGTTTTATTTCCGGAATAAAAATTAACTTGAACCGACAGTGTTGGCTCGTGCTTCTCTGATTCGAGAGGTCTTGTGTTCAAATCCCGTCGAGACTTGAAGTTCTGACAGAAGGTTTTTCCGAGGTTTTCCTGGGGCTTTAATGTGAATGCAAGGGATTGAGTCCTCTTAAACATCCCCGGACATCCCTTCACAATTGTTCTAACAAACAATGTACCTAGTTTGACACCTGAAGAGGGGTATTAAGAGAGGCACCCTGGGCAGGTGTTTCCCACGAGAAATTATTAAAGGTTAATTTGAGTAATGCAGGGTCGGACTGGGGGAAAAATCCAGGCCGCCTGGAAAACTCTTATGCAGGCCAGGCACGAGGGGTTTGTGGGGTCTTGGTCCCCTAACAACAGCGCCGCAGGCGAATTCCTTGAAAATCAGGTTTGTAGAGGGCGTTTGGTGCGTTAAAAGAAAACAGCAGGCTGAATGCAATACCGAATTACCTTAGTTTTAGTAGGGTAAAGGGAAAGGGTAAAAAAAAAAAAAAAAAACACCAACAAGAAGATTGGAACTCTGTCTGACCGACGTGTCACTCGACTCCGTCGCCTGACCGAGTATAGCGTGGGAGCGCCTACGAAGTGTGTGTAGGCTACGACTAAACAGCCGCTTCCACAAATCCCGCACCATCACCTAAAGGTGTAAAATAATACCGTCCGGGCAAAGCTCGGGGGCCCCATGTATTTTCGTCGATGTTCGATTCAAAGTGTTTCGCCAAGTGCAAATTAAAAATCAAATCAGCATCGAAAATTCGTTTCGAAATTTTAAATTATTGAATAAGCGAAGCGAAGACTTCAATTTCACTGACCCCCCAAAAAGTTAATTAGGTCGGGTGTTGTTTTGTTTTTTGTTCGTTTTTTTGTCTGTTTGTTCGCACGATTCCGGGCAAACGGCATAAGCGATCTCGATGAAAATTGAAGGGGACCTTCAAAATCTCTGAACTTAGACGTGCCACGTTTTTGGGTACAATAGAAGAAATATTTCTCATGAGTATCGTACTTTTACGATTTTTTTCGATTTTAAGTGCGATATTTTCGTTGCATTTGGGCCGATTCTGACCAAACAGGTGGAGCTACAACGTTCATATTTCACATAGACGTTAAGGTTATGGTGATGTATAGTACCTTTTGAAAGAAAAAGAAGTTGAAAAAGTAAGCCAGAATCCATAGAAATAAAGGTTTTAATATGAGTTTTTTGAGGTTATTATAACAATAAACAAGTAACAATAGAAACTTGACAACAATCACCTACAATGCATTCCAAAAGCACTTGCAAAGGAAAAGTGGTACTACGCAAACTAAAAATTTACAAAAAAGCTCATCCATCAACGCGGCGGGACTCAAGCGTTTTCCTAGTTAATAACTATCTTAGTAACACGGTGGGCCAAGAACGTTTACAAGGTTTGATTGTCCTACGAGTTAAACAGGATGACGTTTCCAGGAATAATCCCTAAATGTGTGAAATTCCTCAGGGATATTAACAAGTTAGTTAAACATATATAATATTATTTTTAACAACCCCTACGGACGAGGCCTGGAATAACTGACCACTTGTAGGTTTCCTCTCTTCGTCTTATCAGATACTTACACTGACATATTTATGTAAACATTTGTGTCTTGATAACAGCTGCCATGTCCGTGATTTTATATTGGAATCTATATATGCCCCTTTATGTTTGTTCCGTAGAAGCGAACAGTCGACCGGACTGGTCGTAGATAGGTCGTGGCGTCAACCGTGTTTGGTCGTTTCGGTTGAGCCCAATAACGGGACAGTTTTGAGCTCGCCCAGTCGTCGGGAAAATTCCGATGGAACGTGCAAAAGATGCTGCTATTAATTAATTGTGACAATTAGGCGTGCCAGGCAATGTGTAGTCTTTGTGTTTACTCTCTCATGGCCGACTAATGGGCAAAAATTACGTTGGCGCCTCTAAACACATGTTAAAAGGGTGAAATACATTGAAGATTCCTCAATACTGCATAACATTTGGCAGTTCAAACTTCAAACCAATCGAATACATATTTTAGTTTTTGTTAGTAACAATTTAGCAAGGAAACAATGGAAATTGAAGGTATGATTTTTTTTTTTTAAACAATTAAAAGCTGGAACCATGTAAAAGCAGGTATGAGGGCTATACCAGCTGGTCACTTTCGACGCTTTTAAAATATACCTACAGTTTCGTGGCTGGCAAAAAGTATTTCAGTGTTACTGGAAGAACCATAGGTATAATATATATTGATATTATGCGTCGTACACATTTTTTAATCATTGTAGGCGATGAAAATACGTGATTTCTTCCTATCCGTCAATAGTAGCCATCATGTTAAAATTTCGTTCTTTTCCCACCAAGGCCCAAAGTTCCCCATAGCCTTCCTGAAACACTCTGCATGGTCAGAACCAGCCATGGGAAGAGGGAGGAAATGGGGGGGGGGGGCTCTCACGTCCCGGTCGTAGTAGTCTTGTTATCTTTTGGAATTTGAATGAATCAAACCATCAACCCAAATGTGCAGTGTGCAACAGCAACGAATTGATATCGAATAACACCATGAAAGAAAAACCACCTCCGCCGATGTTGTTGTAATAAATTAAAATTCTTAATGGTAATAAATAGCAATTATTAATAAAAACGGTAAATGCAACAACTAAATCGCTCTTGAAGCATCATACCGCGTTAGTTAAACTTTAAATTCAGAGCAAAACCTCAAAATATACAATTTCGGAAGACTTGATTAAACCATGTGCAATTGATATGGTTCGGGGTTATGTTATAGAATTGTGTCTCGATGTATTCAAGACATTATGGCAAGTTTCATTTTAAATCTTCACATACATCGCGTTCTCATTAGCAACTTCTTTTCAATGCAAACGGGTGGGGCTTATTTATACACACCTTTAATATAATAAACGAATTTATGTTATTGCACAACTTAGACTGGTTTGATTGGATATTGCTTTACGTCTCATATTTATGCAACTTGGCTAATCGAGACGAAGGGAGGGACGTAAGGGATGACGCGGGGGGACAAGGGGGGGACAGGCCTGTGCTGGTCAGAACCAGCCACAAGCATATAGGGAGGGCAGGGGTTCCCCCACGTCGTGGTCGTCTCCGTCTGTGTCATCATCCGTCCGTGTTGTCTTTGTCGTCGCCGTCGGGGAGGTAGTCAAAGGGAAGGGGTTCCCCGACGACGACCCAGAGCTCGCCATTAGTTTCAGAGAGTGAAACTCCCCTATTCACGGGCCAAACCGCGAGAAGGTGTCGAGTTGGAATTTGACACGTTGTGTAGCCGTATGCACAGATGGAGCCAAGTTGATGTCATGCAAATATGTAGGTGTATCTAATAATCAAAGAAGTATATCACCATAGTGCGGCGTGGACCTATTGCAGTATCCACCGACAAACTTTGGCTTTACAAAGAAAATGACAGATATGCCGAGGTCTGTGCCTGACGATTCAACAAAAATCGTAAACTTTATCAAATCGATGGCATTAAATTCAAGAATGTTTCATGCCCTCTGTGAGGAGATGGGTAGCCTGCATGTGACTGCTGTTATACACACCGAGATGCGCTGGGAAAATGATATAAGTAAGTTCGTGTGTTTGAACTATGCAGCAAATTCTCTTACTCTTTGTTGGTCGTGTGTCGGAACTATTTGAAATTGACACAAGGCTTCAGAGGTCTGACATTTACTTACACCAGTATTAATGAGCTAAATTTGGGTTTGCAGGGAGAAGGCACAACTATAAAAATAATATTCAAGATTGAATCGTTAGAAGAGTTATAAATGCCCATAAAAGATTTGTTGACATAAATGAAATACATGTTAAATTAAGCGAAACAGCCTCACATTGTGTAAGAAATTAAAAACGTTATTAAGTGGTTTGGAATCTTCCCCTCACTATATTATTATTCTTTGTACACTGTCTGGAATGCGGGAGATCCGTGGTTCGATTCCCGGTTGGGGCGGACTTTTTTAATTTCTGAATTGTAGTAAATAATAACAATTAAACCTACGGGAGTGTTTCCCGACTAACCAAATCGAGAAATAATAAAACATGTTTAGTATTTAGGACTACGTCAAACACATCACACAGGGATGGTCTTCACTCTTAGAAGATATGCATGAGTGAGATGTGTGTGTCCTATTCTCAGACGTGTCAGAGCAACTACTTCTTAACGAGAAGAGCGGCGTGAAGAGATCCAGATTTGCAACAAATTATCAACCGTTTAGCAGAAACCATCATCCCGAGTGCGTGCATTTAGTTGGGTCAAGCTAATTATATTGTCTCCTTTATTTATACTCTGATGAAACCAGTGCCCAGCTGACTTGACTCTTGGGTTCAGCAGCCCGGTCTATACCTAGAATCCATAGCAAGTTTTGTCCCGCAAATGGGAAGTATTTTGTTGTTTCTCCCAATAATTAAGAAAATTCTTCCATTAATACAGACTTGAAGCAGACAAAGAAGGTATTCCTATTCACGAGTGATAGATGTGACGTTTCTTTTAAGCATCATGGGCATTTTAATAGACATATGGCAACACACTCGGCCAATTAGTTTATTAGCAACTGTAGTGTATTGTGTAAGTTGGTACCTCCGGGAGTGGGACCCTAATAAAAAATAGTCCGTCTGACTAGTAGTAAACCTGAAGCGTGCATTGTGTCAGTTATTACATTGACGACGCAGGAAACGGGATTCGTTAAATCAGTGTTAAATCAGTTTTAATATTTAATCTGAATTGTTAAATCAGTGTTAATTCAGTATAATATTTAATTAGAAATGAGCGACGGCCCTTCAGTGAAGCCATTTGTGCTGGGTGTGGACCAGACGTCCACAGCCAAAGGTGGGACAAATGATCTGCTTTTGACCTGTTCGTGACTTCAAAAGGTTCGACACCTTCAGAAAGGAAGAAAGCTTTGCTACTACATTGCGCGGGGGAGGCAGTGCAGGATATCTGGTTTACTCTTCCCGAGGCAACAGCAACACTAGGAAACGGCGTGTGTGAGTTTCAACACTGCAAAGAGACACTAGGAGCATATTTCAGGCCTCAAACGTGCTTTGCACACCACCGCCAACTATTTCGTTATATGGCACCAGCCGAGAACCAAACCGTCGCGCAGTTCGTGACGCGATTAAAAAGCCTGAGTGTTTACTGTAACTTTGTGGACAGGGAAAATGATAGCATCATGGACCAACTTCGCGAGAAATCGTTGTTACAAGAAGTGCGGATCTCATAAAGGAGGGATATTGCTTAGCAGTCGAAAAAGCCTCGTCAATAGTCGACCTATTGACCTATTGAAATCGAAAGCACAAGACTTCAAACAACCAATCAGGAGTCGGCACAGCCAGCCGCGATAGCGCGAGTGTCACACCCTGGCGGCAGCCATAGAAACAAAGGAGATAAGGGGTGCCAACTCCAACAAACTGACGTGTTACAGATGCGGATCTAAAGGTCACTTTGCAAAAAGTGATCAGTGCCCTGCGAGGGGGAAAACCTGTACTAAATGCGGCCTAGAAGGGCATTTCCAAAAGGTTTGTCAAACCAAAGGGGGAAAACGCACACAGGGCGACCAAAACAAAGGAAAAGTGAGAACAGTGAATGAAAAAGAAGAAGCAGAATTCACATTTGCTGTCAATTTAGTTAGGCCTACAAGTACACCTAAAGAAGATTTGCTTACTGCAGAACATTGTGGGGTAACAGTTAAGTTACTAATTGATTCAGGTGCATCCTTTAATGTACTAGGGCCATCAAATTCCAACTCGCAAACTTAACGTGGTTTGGCCCGTGATTAGGGGAGATTTTCTCCCTGAAACTAATGGTGAGCTCTGGGTCGTCGTCGGGGAACTGTCCCCTTCCCTTTGACTACCTCCCCGACGGCGACGACAATGACAACACGGACGGATGATGACACAGACGGAGACGACCACGACGTGGGGGAACCTTTGCCCTCGCCATACGCTTGTGGCTGGTTCTGACCATCACAGGCCTGTCCACCCCTTTGTCCCCCCGCGTCATCCCTTTCGTCCCTCCCTTCGTCTCGATTAGCCAAGTTGCATAAATATGAGACGTAAAGCAATATCCAATCAATCAATGTACTAGACAGGGGTACATGGCTACACTGTAAAAACCAGAAGATAAAAGGTAGGTGTGAAAAACAAACAAAAATTTGTTTACCTATGGCAGTGACAAGCCACTAGAACTGTTGGGTTAATTAACCACTACAGTAAAGGTAGGCAACAATGTAGGGGCAGAAACAACCTTTTATGTGGTAAATGGTAAAGGTGTTCCCTTGTTGGGAAGAGAATCAGCCAGGAACCTGGGAGTTCTAAAACTTGGGTATCCACTGAACCACATTGTTGACAAACTTGAAAATAACACCACAGTTAGGCCAAGTTGCACTCTTCAAACTCTAAATCAAGACTTTCCATCAGTGTTTGAGGGTGTTGGAACGCTAAAAGACTATAAGCTGAAACTGTACGTTAAACCCAATGTTTATCCTGTAGCACAGTCTGCGAGGCGTATACCTTACCACCTCAGGGATGCTGTGGCTAACAAGTTAAGCGAGCTAGTAGAACAAGATATCATTGAGCCAGTGACGGAAGCTTCTGAATGGGTCTCAGCCATTGTACCCTCACAGAACAAGTCCGGGGAGATGCGGTAGTGCATAGATATGCGAGAAGCTAATTCTGCAATCGTGAGGGAGAGACACAGGATTCCAACCATGGACCAAGTCCGGCCCGAGCTAAGTGGTAGTACAGTATTTAGCAAAATCGACCTTCTTAGCGCATTTCACCAAATTGTTTTGGATGAATCATCGCGAGGCATAACAACCTTTGCAACAAATACAGGGCTTCATCGCTTCAAGCGTTTATTTTTTGGAGTGAACGCGGCCCGGAAATTTTTCAGCGTTTGATAGAAGGGGTCCTCCAAAAGTGTGAGGGCGTGCTAATCTTCATAGATGATTTTGTTGTCCATGGACGCAACAAGGCGGAACATGATGAACGTGTAAGAAAAGTTTTTGAAACCTTGCAAGAGAGGGGATTGACGGTTAATCCCGGTAAATGTGCGATCGGCAAGGATCGTCTCAACTTCTTAGGCCATGAGCTGTCAAAAGATGGAGTTCGACTGCTACACAGCAAGGTGGAAGATGTAACAGCATGCCGAGAGCCAAAAAGTAAACAAGAAACAAATGCTTACTGGAACCTCTGAGACGCATCCTGAAGAAAGGGAGACGAGCAGGCCCGAGCATTCGAAAAAGCTGAAGAGAGCGCTTAGCAACACCAAAACCCTTGGATTCTAGAGCGCTAACTGTCCAGCACGAATAGTTGCTAACGCCAGTCCGTATGGCCTAGGGGCAGTGCTCATACAAGAACAAGACGAAGGAACACGCATAATAGAGTATGCAAGCAGAGCTCTTTCTACAGCAGAGCAGAAGTTCAGCCAGGTAGAAAAAGAGGCTTTGGCCCTAGTATGGAGTTACGAGAGATTCCATCATTACATCTACGGTGGGGATTTCACTCTGATAACCGACCACAAGCCGTTGCAGTTCATAATTTGGTCCAAAATCAAAACCGTGCGCAAGAGTAGAGCGTTGGATGCTACGACTACAAGGGTATAACTACACCGTTCAATACCAGCCAGGGAAAAGCAACATAGCGGATTCTCTGTCGAAACTCGTAACTACTGAGAGCAGCCCTAGTCGACCTTCAGCAGACGAAGAATACGTGAGGTGAGTTGCAACACAATCTGTACCCAAAGCCATGACATTTGAAGAGATACAGGAAATGTCAGACTCGGATGAAGAAGCTAAGCAGCTGCGAGCATCAATGAAGGTTCCAAATATTTGGCTGGAGAAATACAGAGTCTACGAGCTACTAAAGGAAGAACTATGTGAGTAGGATTCCATTATTCTCAGGGTACGCGAATATTTATCCCCAGTCCACCGCGAGAAAAAGTGTTAGAAATTGCTCATCAGGGACACCCGGGAGTCGTAGGCATGAAGCAGAAACAGCGATCAAAAGTGTGGTGGCCTAAAATCGACAAAGCTGTTGAACACTACTGCAGACATTGTCACGGATGTCAAATCGTAGGGGCACACAGCAAGCCAGAACCGATGGTGAGAACTAAATTGCCAGAACGTGCTTGGCAACACATTGCCATAGATTACTTGGGTTCACTACCAAATGAGAAGTATATTCTTGTGAAAGTAGACTACTATTCACGTTTCCATGAAGCGGAGTTGACATCAGGTACTACTACCGCAATCACAATCGATAAGTGGGATAGGGTATTTGCAAGATTCAGTTTACCTGAATCGATCCAGCCTGACAATGCAACATATTTCAAAAGTATGGAGTTTAAAACTTATTGTCAGACCAACAACATATTTTATCTTCAACATTTCTACACCAGAATGGCCGCAGGCAAATGGCCTTGTCGAAAGACAAAACCGTTCAATCATGAAGCGCCTACGAATAGCTGCAGCCGAAGGTCAAGATATCAAGACAGCACTGCGTGAGTACTTATTCTTATATCGTACTACACCGCATGCTACAACCGGACGTACACCAGCAGGACGAGAGTTGAGGGACAAAATTCCTGGAGCACTATCAGGAAGAGGTCAAGATGAGGAGGTGCGAGACCGAAACTTAATCCTTAAAGGCCAAGGAAAAGAGTATGGAGACCGTAAGCGCCACGCGCAAAACAGTGACATAACCATTGGCAGTCAAGTTCTAACAAAACAAGACAAGCAATACAAGCTAACCACGAGCTTCAATCCGATTCCATTCCAAGTCACACAACGCGAGAGAAGCGCAGTAACTATTCGATCGCCAGCTGGAGCTGAATATAGAAGGAACGTCAGCCATGTCCGACGATACTACCCGGCAGAATCTCAGCCTAGGAAGCCAGAGGAAGCTGCAACTTCGGAGCCCCGGAGCCCGGCCAAACCTTTAACCTAGCTGTTCCACGCCAACGGTCGAGGACAACTCAGCTGAAGGCATCATCGGCAGTCCGACTTCAATATCCAGTTGAAGTCAACCCGAAAGCAGGCTCATCAGGCAACGCAACCCACCCGTATGGTTGGGAGAATATCAAACATAAATATCTTTAACTTGAGAATCATTATTGTTAATTTTCAATTAGTAATTCAATTGGTGTAGTAGTGTAATTGTTACTTTCTATTTTGAGTTTCAATTAATATTAGTTTATCATTGCTTATGATATAAAATAACTCAAGAAGGACATTATTAAGAAGGAAGACATTTCATTATTAACCATATTAAAAAAGGGAGATGTAGTGTATTGTGTAAGTTGGTACCTCCGGGACCCTAATAAAAAGTAGTCCGTCTGACTATATTTTGTCTCACCATAACCTGAGCCCGGCGTTTTAGGGTTCAAAGAAACTAGGATGTCGCCTGTTCTATTATGAAAGGTTGTAAACCCGTTCAAATTTGACGGGAAGGATGGGCCTCTCCGTAATAACAAAGTACAATCACATCCGATGCAAGTTGGTTGCAACCTCCCTAGTATCGAACACCACTTATATGTAGGCCTGGGTTTAGTGGTTTACTCTTCTGCTGCGCCTACATTACTATAATGCCGCACAAGATCAACGTTTCAATTAAGCTCGCTCCATCAATATCATCCCCATACATGATATAGGGCCAAGGTCGCACTGGACGTGACTTTATTTTACTGCTCTGCGAAGTCCACTTCAGCTGTCAAACTGTGATACGTTTACAATGCGACCACCGCAGCCTGCGCTCTTTGAACCCACAAAACGCCGGGCTCAGGATATAGTGAGACAAAGTATAGTAGTAAACCTGAAGCGTGCATTGTCAGTTATTACAGCAACTTTTGAGGTTATGGTTAAAATCGTGAAAGCTACCTTATCACACACATTAGAATAAACACAGTGTAGAAACCTTTTCATTACTCAATCTGCAGTAAGAAGTTCAATGAAGGCAGTCATCTCAACAGAATAAAATAATATGCATTCGTAGTGAACGGCGTAATATTATAGAAAGGAAACAATATTTCTAGAGAGAGCTGATGTAATTGTAGTGGGCTAGATTGGTTGAAGAGAGCGACAAAATGTTGATCAGAGTTGGTGTTGCGTACCCTGGGAACCAATGTTTTGCATTGGCAAGCACTCGGCGAGCGTACGGTATTGTTGTCCACCTTATAACAAATCTTAACAGATGCAAAGATAAGTGGCGATCTGTACATATACTTGTGCTCATATATCGCGACCGAGATTTGCGCTATTAAAATTTAAAATGATTCGTGATAAATGGAAATCGTGTTAAGCCCCCGGACGTCAAATCTCTCACTTCCCATGCTCGGCCAAACCTACTGTGACGTTAGTAGGCCTTCATGCAGAGACAGTCATAACCACACCACCTTGTAGACGTTTCATCCATTTTGTTCGTATTGTATATATATATAGGGCAAACAAAACATCCCAGCATGGATTTATAATAGTACTACAACTCCATGATCCCAGTTTGGATAGAGCAGACAACCACATAAAATCTCGAAGACATTTTAACAGAATGATGCTAGGACTTAAACAAAGACTTGCTAAAACAACACATTCAGCAGTAATAGAAGCTAGTTGTTTCTTGTTATGTCATGACCCAAGAAGAATAGAGGGAAGAACAGAGAAAAAACACGTCCGCCTGCAACAATACATTCTTCACATTACAGATTCAACAATTCCAGCACTCTATTCCACCCACAAGCATCATTTAGTATTCCTAGGTCTATACCGGCCAACCTCACTCGGAATTCAACCAAACACATGCTAAACATCATCCCTACAGGAGACTGTATTGACTGAATAGACTGAGCACAACACTGAGATTACCTACAGACCAACACTTCCCCTATAAGCAGGGTAGAATAAACGTCAAACAAAGCATTTTGATGTGGACAGAACAGACAACCATCCGAGCAAAACTCGCTAAAACAACACATAAGCCGAGCTCCTAACCAGATAGACGTGGACTTTCAAAAAACTAAGTTAAGAAGTGATAGTGTTTTAAATGTTAAAAAAGCCATGGACAGAACAGCGCAAAAAGAGAAATTTATATTTTAATAACAAGTGCGTTATAATGATAATGTGATTATATAGAACGCCCTGGATCCACAGTTTGTGGATTTAAAGTTTACAAGTTAGAAGGAATTAATTATAGGCTATGTGAATTACAATAGAATATATCGGTAAGATTCCATCACAAAGACCAAGAAAAAATAATAGCAAAAATATTTACTATGCAAAGAAAGCCATGGATAACAGTAAACACAATAAAATCCCAGTTGAATTTGGACAGAACCAGATAGGGATAGACATGAAGCCAATCTCAAATAAACAAGAACAAAGAACACGAACGACAAACAGCAACATGCAGAGAAATAGCATCAGACAGAATGATGCAACAAAGACGAATGGTGAAATTCAACAGGCCCCACAGCGCTATACTGTGGCAAGCCGAGGAGCGACGCAGAACACGCCCAGCTCCGACCAAGAGAAGTGAGCGACTGCCGCGATGCGATGCGAGCGAGGCGTGGGCAGCCAGCCAGCATGGCGAGGTGAACGACACGATGCGCGCGCAGTTCCTTTGTTGTCTGGAGCTTTAGGCTTGTATGGCTCCACGTGTAGGCCTACGCTACAAGCCATTACCAAATCACCGATTGCAAACAATTCTTCACATCTATCTAGGAAATCTATATTATTTTCCGTTTTGTGTGAGGGTGGCCAACCATCCACCCTCCTTAGTATTCTTTGTACATAATACATCCCTTTCTCCAAGTGTATAGTGTCAACTGTCAAATGTCGACCCCAATGACATGATTGTACAAATTCACCGAAAATCTTGTTTTAGAAAGATCATGTTATTCCGGGGGGAGGGGCGGCAGGGGGGGCAAAACGTAAGTGGTTTAAATATTAATCCCAGAATTTATGTAGTAAATATGCACTTACACTTATATAATTTGACAGTGGTAAAACGAATATGTTTGCCTGCATGCTTCGTCATTCAGTCATATAGTCATATATTCTATGTGTTCCTTTTCGAGGAGTTTTTCCCATGCTATAATCCCATAGGCCTATTAGGTATGAACCTATGAACTTCTATCATTGCATTATATCATGTTGTTGCAGGAGGTTCTAATTACACTATTTGTTTTTAGACCGAAAATTTCCAAGTCTAGTTTTTTTGCTGTTAAGTCTGCATGTTTATTCCAATTTATGTCTTCGTCTATTGTCAACCTCAACCCTAACAAGTGCGTATTGTTCATTTGTTCTAAAGTAGCATGATTCATTTTATAACATGTAGGGTACACGATTCTTTTTTTATATTCGTCCGTTTAAATAAGATGTATTTTTCTCGATTTGGATAGTCAGGAAAACACTCCCGTAGGTGGAATATTTTGTTTTACTTATTTTATGAGTAGTTCGTTACGTTTAAGTTTTTTAGCTATGTCATTATAGCTTCAAACGTTCAACTTCTAAATTCTCCGTTTCCGAGTGAGAAATAAGCTTTTAAAGTCATCTGCGTAAAGAACAAATTTTCAATTTATTTTGGCAGATTTTTGCGATATATTATGTATTTTTTTGGATTATTTGGATTAAGGACGCGTTAACCGTTAGGTCATAATGCACCACACTAAAGTGTATATATCCTTGAGATACAAAGTGACCATCCGCGGACGAGACCGAGATCGGTCGTCCCGTCTATTGTCTGCATTTTTCCCTTTCCACCTTTTTTGGCGTGACCGAATTTGGGAGCGAACATGGTTTTTTTTTCACCTGCCTCCGCACATTTCAAATCTATTGTGATAAAAATAATTTATTCAGCGAAATATTTTTTTTATAATTGCATGTATTTAATAACGTGGTTCAAATGTGTAGCTTGAGTTATGAAATGAGTTTTTTTCCCTAGTGTCTACGATCAAAACTGACTGAAATATATAAAGATTACTTTTTTATTATTAAAATATATTATAGAAGCATTATCCGTAACTCAGTCAGTTTTTATCGTAGAATTTCGTCCAAAAAAATGACATTCAAGACGCACGCTTAATATTTTAACAACGTTATTAGATATTTGCAATTAAACAAAAAATATCAATAAATAAATAGAACAGGAAGAGAATACAGCAGGTAGAAGACCCTCAGCTTCTAGGATGGTCTATTTTACGACTTCACGCGGCAACCCTTAGCAGCTGCCTCATACCCATACCCGACGCGTCCGTCGATGGTCACTTTGTATCTCAAGGATAAATAAACTATAGCCTATAGGGGATATATGCTGGTCAGAACCAGCCACGGGTAAGGGGGGAAGGGGGGTTTCTCACGTCGCGGTCGTCATCGTCTTTGTCATCGTTCGTTGTATCTTTGTCATTGTCGTCGGGGAGACCCCGACGACGATTGCCAAAGCTCGCCTCTAGTTTCGGGGAGAAATATACTCCACTCTTACTAGCTGATGTTCGCAAGGTGGTCTTTTTCTCTTGAATCGCCTTTTACGATTAGCAGAGCCATGCTCTGGGCCAATTCTATCCCGGGCCCAGACGGGGATATATTATGTATGTTTATTGGATGAGCGATAAGCGAAGACCGCCCCAAAAAAAGCTATTTTTCTGTTTGTTCGCGCTCTACCGGGCAAACGGCATATGCGATCTTGATAAAAATTTGAGGTGGCCTTCAAAATCTCTGAACTTAGACTTGCCACGTTTTTGGGCACAATCGCTCAAATATTTCTTATAATTATCGTACATTTACAAATAGTAGTAATAGTAGTATTAGAAAACAGTGGTGACATAATGGAGAGTGGAGAGTGTATGGAGAAAAAAACAAAGAAAAAACAGGCAGTGGTCCACGTAGGACTTTCATTGAACGTGCTGTCAATTTATTAATTTTTTACTAGTTTTTTGTACCATGAACAGAGCATAATACTTTGTAGCTGGTGTATCGTTGGTACATAAGTACATAGTTGCTTTCAATATGTTTTATAAGTTCAGTATTAATATTTTTGTTTGAAATTAGCATTCAAACATTTGAATTGATTTCTATGGTAACTGATACGTTACCTCAAAGAAGAAAATTAACTTACTGACTTCTTTTGGAAGATATGCACAACGAGGTACTGGTATTTGAATGTGCACACACTAATAACTTTTAAATAATTTGTACGCAGTGGATTGTGGTGACCAATAGACTTCAAATATTTTTTGCCGAAAAATGTTCGTTTCTGGTAAATATGTAGTATGGTGGGTGAGAATGATTTTGTTCAACATACTGCTATCATATTACTGGAACATTAAATGAAGATGTAGTTAAGACCTAAAATATGAGAGTATGACATGGAAGAAAAACCTAATTCTGGAAAGAGTGCTAATCGTGAGTAAGTGCAAAATTTCTGCTTTGACTTTATGCATGACTTGTAGCCGGGGATTCTTTCTTGCAAGATTCCGCAGATGCAGATGCAGATGTCCGGCAAGCGTCCTCTGGAGTCGACCATCAAGTTCGGTATAGTAGGCCTACTAACTGAATCCAGGACCTCCAGTATGCCACACAGTCCCACAAGTTAGCCCTGGTCATGACAATAACCCAAATTGTACTGTGTGTCAAGCATTGGGAAGGAGTAATCAAATATTTCTGGAATGCCACGTTTGTCACAATAAAACACAACGAGCACGCACCGACTTGACGTTGACAGCATATAATTCAGTCAAGCGAGGAATTATTAATTGCGTTTGCTGGCAATGCACTATGTCAAATATGGATGATTCTTATTTTGATAATTCAGCTAGTATAATCTTGAATAACTCCAGCGAGGATGTACCATGTAAAGATGTGGGAGAGAAACTGACCTGTCTTAGTTTCACTTCACAAAGTCTAAAGAATACCAAAAGGCAACCTGGCATAGAAGCATGGCTAAATACTTAAGAGGGTTTACCACCCTTTTGGCAGTTAGTAAATAGCGGTGCGCTCGGCCAAGAAGCATCCTACGTATATACAATTTTGCAAACTTGTCAATAAAGCATACATGGACGTTCTTACAGTCACAGATTTTCAAAATTTTGTCTTGATCAGCCAGAAAAAATTCACGAATATAGTCAATTTTGGACTTTTGAACAAAATTGAAATTCATGAAATCTGATTTATTTTTTATAAATTATTTCAAAACAAATTTTAGAAATGTGTTACTATAAAGACCTTTATTTCCACTTTCGTTAGATATGTTCAAAATTTCTAACAACTGTGGTGTCATTCAGCCGAGCAAACAGCAAAATGCCTAAAACGCAGGTGGTGAACGCTCTTAAAATCCAGACATTATGACCATTTGTGAAACCAGGTTACTGAGAGTGTGGGTAACGGTGAAGCACTCCCAAATGGTTATATAATATGCAGGAAAGACAGGGTTGTTGGGGGTGGAGGAAGGTGTTTTGGTGGCAGCTCGGCCGGAGTTGAAGCCAACTCGCATGTCTTGTTTTGAAACAACGGCTGAAGTAGTCTGGGCTCAAGTTACAATCGGTAGTTTTAACGTCTCAAAAGGATCAGCATAGAGACCGCCAAGAGCATCCCAACATGTTAATGAAGAACTATTATTATCTTTGAAACTAGTTCAGGACCGACCACCAACATATTCTGCAATTCAACTATTAGGAGACTTCAGCATCGCTGTTAAATGGAATTGTACACCTCCAACAGCTGAAAATTATCTTCCGGAATCGTTTCTATCTTCTTTTAATGACCTATTTCTTCAACAGGGACAGAACCAACCCGGGTAACCGTGTCAATTCTTGACCTCGTTTTGTGTAATAATCCGTATTTAATTGACAATGTTCAGACAATCCCTGGAATTTGTGATCATCTCTCAGTAAAAGTTGAACTGTCGCACAAAAAGTCATTGCGATATGCGATTGTCTTTTTTTCCAATGTGTCAAGTTGAAAAAAGCAACTGATAAATTTTTATCTTTTCACGGAAATACAAGCAATCCATCTCAAATGTTTGCTACATCCTGATCTTCTAGAAGTGTACCTACTACGAGTGACATTGAAGGAAAGTTTTAAATTTTTTTTCATTAATAGCATAATTTGTTGTTTTCTGAGATTGTATAGGCATTGGCTGAATTTTAAACAGAAACAGTTGAAGTTGTTTTTATTTACATATCTAAATAGTTCACATTAGATTTGCATTTCATTAAAGAAACCTTACTTGTGCCTAAGACAAGGTAAAATATCTATTATCGTTTAACATTTAGCAGTTTACGTAAGCTCCGTTCATTATTTTATAGATTTGAGAAGATTTGAAGTTTTTAAATTTTCCAAGGAGACCTCATAAGTTGCTTCAAAAGTTTGTTATTTTGATTCTTAGCCAAATGTCAATATTATGGTTTCAACTTTTCTGACAGCAGAATAAGGGCAGGAGGAGGTGTTGGCCCAACCGGGGCAGGAGGAGGCATTTTTCAGTATCGGTCCTATCTTGTTCCCTACACCAGATTGCAAAGTCTCGGTTTTGTGTTTCAGCTTCAACGAGGGCGCAAGCGCCATATAGCGCGGAAGAAGACGAGTCGCCGGCAAAGAGAATTAAACAATTGGTTTCTGAACCTAAAGAGGTACAGGAAGAGGTGATGGAAGTGGATGAGCAGGGGAGGACTCTTCTTCCTTTTCTTTGTTGGAGGAAGTAGAAGAGGAAGATGAAGAAGAGGGGGTAAATGTAAATAATTATTTAATTTCAACGTGGGAGGTGGGTGTAACCCAGGAGCGTCACAAGAGTTTAGGCATTGGGGGGGGGGGGGAGAAGGGCGTAAATCCAGCAGTGGCAAATCCAAGAATTTACAAAGGCGGGCTTTAATACCAGTGACGTAACCAGGAATTCATAAGAGGGGGGGGGGGTTATTCAATTAATTTATAGATGTACTAAAGGCTAAATGGGGATTGGGGGGGAAATTTCTCCTTCAGTTCAATGTCATTTTGGTGAAAATCTGTATGTTTCAAAGCATCATAATGACCAATTTTTATCTACTAAAATCCTCTTTTTAGTATAAAAGTTTCCTCCTTCAAGGTCATTTTGGTGAAAATCTGTGAGTTTTAAAGAATCACAATAACCAGCTTTGAATCGACTAAAATCTTCTTTTTTATATAAAAAAATTATCCTTTTAGATAATTTTGATGAAAATATGTGCCTTTTAAAGGATTATACCAACTGAGGGTTGATGGTTGGGAAAAAAAGGGAAAACGAGGAAATTATTGGGGGGGGGGGAACCCTCTGAAATCCCCTAGTGACACCACTGGTGTAACTCAGTAGAAGACAGGATTGGACAAAGACTTGGCTATTATCTACATTAAATGTTCATAGCGGATGCACGTACGTTTTCAAAACTACCAGACAAATATTTAACTCACAGATAAACTACTAACTTTGGGTTTAGCTGCTAGCAAAGAATTTTCTAATTAGGGTTGAGTTTTGGCCACCGACAATGTGACTATACGGTTGTCATCAAAAGTTTCCTCGGTCAAAAATGTTTATTTAAATTACTGTGTCCTGAAGTAGTTTTATACATATACTTGCAAGTTGCCAAAGTTTTAATTGAGCATATGAAGCATTTGACAATGAACGATTGATTTGTAAAGTATTATTCGTAATTGACAATTTTTTAAGTGAACACTATACTAAAGTTCATAAACCTACCAGTACCACACGAACACATATTATGTGGACACTGACGACGTAAGTTTCTTGACCAAAGTACACATTTCGGCGTGAAATTGAAAGTTTGCCTTATTTTGTAAAGCTTTATTAAAAACTACAAATTCGAATTTGTTGTAACTAATAAGATATCTCCCGCGTGACACCTTAGTATTTGCATCTGTACGTAGGGCTACAGTTCCACTCTTTGACATGTATCCGGGTGGCTAGAATTCATATTTATAAAGATAATGGTGTAGGTATTGGGTGTTATATATTTATGTTTTAAAGTGTTACCTCAATAGTGTCATCTCTGCCTCAACATACTGACTCGGTTATTGAATGGAACACACATTTCTTAGGGAAGAAATGTTATGAAATATATTTTTTAAACAATAAAAGTAAACCCTTGCATGTGGCAAAAAACACATTTAAATTTTCCATGGTCGCACCCGATATAAAATATATGCGCCTGGTACACATGTAACAGTTTCTTGACTAGTTAAGTCTAAATTAAAAGATACACTTGAATGTTATTTCTTCCAGCCATCTTTTCTATCCTTGTTCTTTCAACTCCTTAACTTCAGGGATCCTCAACCCATTGTATACTGAGATTAAACAGTTGGTTTAGTTTGAACCCGTGAGCAGAACTACAAATATGAATAATTAATCACACTGTCCTATAAAGAGTTTTAAATCGAAACCCAACAAATAGTTGACATTACTTGTTTTAATAAATGCTGTTTGTCCTTTGTTTTAGAACCACCCATGGAAACCGATATTGAGGCACACTGGGACGTGGGGACTATTTATTCAGGGCCACCTGCAACAGTAAGTGCAAAGAGTTACTTCCTCATTCTTACTCTAGCTAGGGCAATGCCAACCAAGCTGCTTCACCCGGAATCTCCCCCAGGTTCGCATGATCAAGGTTGGGACACAGGACTCGCTACATTGTTCCAGCAAACTAGTAGCAGACACACCGCCATGTTATTAAAATTCTTACTTTCACAACATGCAGACAACGCCGACCTAGCGAGTCTTGCCATCGTGACATTATTTGATTGAGCGCATAGCAAGCGAAGTAAAGTCAAAAGTCCCTTGCTAATTTCATTGTGATTTCGAGGGTCGTTTAGTCGTACACTATGATGTTGGTTTTGTTATTTAATTCTGTCCGTTTATTGCGCTATAGCTACATTAACGTACATCATTATTATTACAATAATTTGACCAGCTGTGCTTATTATAATGCTAATTGACTGAAATGTTTTTTTCCACTTTTCAGAGTTGACGGAACCTGGCTCGAGGGCTCTTTCGGGCCCATAGAAGGCCTCACAAGAGACGGGAGGATCAAGGTCGGGCGGCGGAGGCGCGACCAAGTCTTGTATCGGGTGGAGGGCCCCCCGACCGAAGAGGGCCTTCAAGGTAAGTCAATGGCATTAATACTCTAGTTGGTCTGCTTCGCCCGGAATCTCCCCCAGGTTCGCATGATTAAGGGTGGGACACGGGACTCGCTACATTGTTCCAGCAAACTAGTAGCAGAGCAGACACACCGCCATGTTATTAAAATTCTTACTTTCACAACATGCAGACAACGCCGACCTAGCGAGTCTTGCCATCGTGACACTATTTGATTGAGCGCATAGCGAGCAAAGTAAAGTCTAAAGTCCCTTGCTAATTTCATTGTGATTTCGAGGCTCGTCAAGTCGTACACTATGATGTTGGTTTTGTTATTTAATTCTGTCTATTTATTGCGCTATAGCTACATTAACGTACATCATTATTATTACAATAATTTGACCAGCTGTGCTTATTATTATGCTAACTGACTGAACATTTTTTTTCCACTCTTCAGAGAGGATGGTACCTGGGTAAATGGAACCATCGGCCCGATTGAGGGTAAAACCAGAGACGGGCGCTTGAAGGTTGGGAGGGGGCGTAATCTTAGGATCTACAAAGTGGAGGGGCCCCCGACCGCCGAGGGCCTTCAAGGTAAGTCAATGGCATTAATAGTCTAGTTGTGGATGACGCTTATTGGCATTGTTCAAACTAAATATCGTTCAGTATTGTAAAGAAAATATCAAGGCTGCAGTGAGATATAAACATCTGTTTTATTGTTAGGAAGATCACTTGTTTTTCTGTTGGATGTATCCATGCAAGGTGGAGTCAATAAAGTTTTTTCTTGTGCAGTTATATTAAAAGTATTTCTTTTATACTTTTAAGTTATTTTAAGTAATTAAAACACCGATCCCGCTGACAGGTTATGGGGCCCAGAACGTGAGTTGTGTTTATTAATTATAATAACCAGGAGGTGATAACTGTGTGTGGAGACAAACAAAGTCCTTTTGTTCTGAGCTGGTAAGTCTAGTGGTAGGCTATACTAGGACCTAATCAAGATGACGACAACAGGCAGTGAGGAGACCCGTTGTACTAAGCTTGATGGAGATAATTACCACTCGTGGGCAATTAGGGTGAAAGGACTATGCATGAAGGGAGGTTGCTGGGAGGCAATAACAGGGTTTGAATCTGAAGAAGTTGGTGGAAATGAAACAGCGATTGAGACGCGAAGAAGGACGAAACTAGACCATGCAGCGTTGGCTATCATGTTTAACTACTGTTAATGATGCACATCTCGACGACATCGCAGAGTGTGAAACAGCCAAGGAAGCCTGGGATACATTAGAAGAGGTATGTACAAGCTATGGGCTACTGCATCAAACAATGTTCCTGGAGAAATTAGTCCTTGCAAAGAAAACAGACACAGTAAGCCTGCATGATAACATAGGTGGAATTAATGATTTAAACAGAAAAATCATGGTCTGGTCTCACCTACACAGACAGGCAATCGTCATCTTTTTACTTGCTGGGTTTGCCACGTGATAGATACGGAGGTCTTATAAGAAGCCTGGAGCACAAAGAGAGTGTTTTAACTATGAAATATGTCAAGGCCAAATTGCTCTTAGAAGAGAAAAGAATGAAGAGAGACAATGTAGATCACGAAGAAGAACACAAAGCCCTTCGAGTAACTAAAGAGAGAACTGCAAGAGATTTCACCAAGAAGAAGTACCCTAAGAGAGAAAATTCAGAGGATTCGTACCAGACAACACCAGTGGCAGTAGGCCTAATAAAGGAAACTATCGAAGTTTTTGGTGTTATGCATGTGGAGGCAAAGGTCATATTGCTAAAAATTGCCCGAAGGTTTTAAGTGAATTGGAGAAAGGAGAGGCAGGAACCTCAAAGAAGGCATCGGCTTCAGTTGCTACAAGGGAGTACATGGCACTGACAGCCCAGAGCAGTAGAACAAACCAAAGTGAAGGAGTGGGGTTTTGTTTGATTCCGGAGCCTCTGATCATATGACCCCACGCAGAGATTTGATTAGGAATATCGTTCCCATGTCTGGAAAATTGAAGGTAAGAGATCAGTACTGTTGCACATTTCAGGTGAATGTGGAGGTTGGGATCTCGAATTTAAAAATGTTCTATATGTACCAGAGTTACATGACAACCTGTTTTCCCAAGGAACTTTAGAAGAGAAAGGATTCAGAATAACTGCTACACATGGAGTGTCAAGTGTGTTACAGGAGAGAAAGAGATACTTCGAGCTTTGAGAATCGGCAAACTGTATTATGTAACCACTGAAGGAGGAGAATGTACCGCATCACTAAAGTCAGTTTATAACAAGGAACTGAGAAAGGCGTCAAGAGTAACCGTAGGTATCTGGCATGACAGATTGGGCCATCTACACGGCGAAGCTCACGGCAAGATCGAACCATTATCAGAAGAAGTTAAAATAAAAGAAGAGAAGCCAATCGATTGTGAAGTTTGTATTCAGGGAAAGATGAGGCGCCGCAAGTTCCCAGATGGAGAAGGGAGGAACACTGAAGCACCTTTAGACAGAATACACTCTGATGTAGTGGGGCCCATCTTACCGGAATCAATAGGAGGCAAAAAGTATTTTGTGACCTTCATTGACAACTTCTCAAATTATGAGACAGCTGTGCCAATAGCAAAGAAAAGTGACGTGCTGGGTGAATTTATGAAATACCAAGGACGAGTTGAGCTCATACATGGAAGAAAAATCAAAGAATTTCAGTCAGACAACGGAGGAGAGTATACATCGAAAGAATTAAAGGTACATTTGGAGAAATGTGGCATCCTACATAGATTTTCAGTACCGAGAACACCAGAGCAAAATGGAATTGCTGAAAGACAGAACCAGACTCTCATGAACGTGATTAGGTGTATGCTAATTCAATCAGGGCTACCTAAGAAGTTTTGGGCAGAGGCCTTGACTACTACAACCATCATAAGAAATCTCTGTCCATCAGCAGCAGTAAAGAATCGAACTCCGCTCGAAATTTGGAATGGCAGGGATCTAGAGAAGAAAGATTTGCAATACTTGCGAGTTTTCGGGTGCCAATCATGGGTAGCAACAAGGGATGGAGGAAAACTTGGATCCAGAGCTGAGGAATGCATCCTACTGGGATATCCTGTTGGAGTGAAAGGCTATCGTTTGTGGAGCATAAAAGATAGAAAGGTGATTGTTAGTCGTGATGTTACAAGACTACCAGGGGGAAATAGAGTCAATTGTTAACCCAAGTAGTGAAGCTCCAATCCAAGTAAAAAGTTTGATTTTTGATGAGGAGGAAGAAATCATACAAGTGGAGAAGATTGAGGAGCCAGGGAGGAGATACGACAGGAAGAGGAGATAGTGGAGCTAGGGGAGGAGATACGGCAGGAATCGGAGATAGAAGAGCCAGGAGAGAAAGAGCGATTTCTTGAGAAGAAGAAGACGAAATTGAACATCCTCAAGACGAATTCCGACTATTACTAGAAGAGGAGCTACAACAAACAGAGCCACGCCGTTCAGCAAGAATCAAGGGAAATAAGAAATTATCCTTCTGCAAAGTAGCTCAAATGCAGGAAGAAGAAGTCATAATTCCAAGAAACGCAGTCGAAGCTCGTAATGGCAAGCATGCTCAGGAATGGCAGACCGCCATGGATGAAGAAATCCAAAACATGTACGAGAAGCAGACTTGGGAAGTAGTGAAGAGACCCAAGGAAGCAAATATTGTAGGCTGTAGATGGGTATTTGCTGTCAAGAAGAATCAAAATAGACAGATCGTGAAATTCAAAGCAAGACTGGTCGCACAAGGCTTTAAACAGATAGCAGGTGTAGATTACGGAGAAACCTTCAGTCCGGTAATAAAAAGAACAAGTCTTCGTATTCTAATGGCATTAGCTATTGAAAATGAGTGGGAAATGGAGCAAGTTGATGTTATAGCTGCTTACCTCAACAGTACTTTGGAAGTTCCTGTTTACATGGATCAGCCGCCTTGCTTGAAGAAGGGGGAAAGAGTGCCCAACATTTTGTTTGCAAACTAAACAAAAGCCTCTATGGTCTCAAACAATCTGGTCGAAACTGGAATAACCACCTAAATGACTGTTTAACAACAATGGGTTGTAAACAATGTGTAGCTGATCCTTGTGTGTACAAGAGGAGAGATACAATAATAGGTGTGTACGTTGATGATATGATAATAATTGGGGAAAAAGCGCAGATCATACAACTGAAAAATGAGTTGTTTAAGTGCATGAAAATGAAAGATCTGGGTGCTGTATCAGTATTGTTATCATTAACAATTACTAGACCCAAACAAAAATAGACTTTTAATCAATCAGAAAAATTACATAGAAAGTGTAGTAAGTGAGTTTAATATGTCGGAATGCAGGGGGGTTACAAGCCCACTCAAAGCTAAAAACGGAGTTAGGGCAGAACCTTCAGAGGAGAACAGTTTTGAAAGCTCACTTTACCGAAAGGCAATTGGATGTATGCTGTACATTGCCGGTGGTACCAGACCAGATATATCAAACGCTGTATGCCGGTTGAGCCAATACTGTGAAGAACCGACAACAGAAGACTGGGCAAATGTCAAGCATGTGCTGCGTTACTTGCAGCATACAAAAGATATCGGACTGAATTATGTCAAGAGTGGACAGCCCATCCAGGTGTATGCAGACGCAGATTGGGCAAACGACAAGTCCGATGCAAGATCCATCAGTGGGTATGTGGTGACCTTGGCAGGAGGTGCCATAAGTTGGAGGAGCAGAAAACAGTCGGGAGTAGCCACATCGACCACTCATGCCGAATACATGTCAATGTATGAAGCAGTGACTGAGGTAGTATGGATAAAATCATTGTTGAAGGAATTGGGTCAGGATAAATTTGTTCAAATCCCATGTGTAATCAATGCAGATAACACAGGAGCTATGAGTGTAGCACAAAATAATTCTGTATCAGATAGGTGTAAACATATAAATGTAAAATATCACTACATAAGAGAAATGATTAAGTCAAGTGATATTGTTTTCAAATATGTGAGCTCAAATGAGAACTTGGCAGACTTGTTAACCAAACCTTTACCAGGACCAAAGACGAGAAAAATTCTCAGATATGATTGGAGTAAAGTAGATACATGGTTCAAAGCCTAAGTTGTCAATGAGTTATACAAAGTTCTTTATAATAATGTCCGAGGGGAGGTGTCAGAAATATCGTTCAGTATTGTAAAGAAAATATCAAGGCTGCAGTGAGATATAAACATCTGTTTTATTGTTAGGAAGATCACTTGTTTTTCTGTTGGATGTATCCATGCAAGGTGGAGTCAATAAAGTTTTTTCTTGTGCAGTTATATTAAAAGTATTTCTTTTATACTTTTAAGTTATTTTAAGTAATTAAAACACCGATCCCGCTGACAAAAAGTCCCTTGCTAATTTCATTGTGATTTCGAGGGTCGTTTAGTCGTACACTATGATGTTGGTTTTGTTATTTAATTCTGTCCGTTTATTGCGCTATAGCTACATTAACGTACATCATTATTATTACAATAATTTGACCAGCTGTGCTTATTATTATGCTAATTGACTGAACATTTTTTTTCCACTCTTCAGAGAGGATGGTACCTGGATTAAAGGGGTGTTCGGGCCCGTAAAAGGCCTAACAAGAGACGGCTGGATAAAGGTCGGGCGGCGGAGGCGCGACCAAGTCTTGTATCGGCTGGAGGGGCCCCCGACCGCCGAGGGCCTTCAAGGTAAGTCAATGGCATTAATAGTCTAGTTGGTCTGCTTCGCCCGGAATCTCCCCCAGGTTCGCATGATCAAGGTTGGGACACAGGACTCGCTACATTGTTCCAGCAAACTAGTAGGTAGCAGACACACCGCCATGTTATTAAAATTCTTACTTTCACAACATGCAGACAACGCCGACCTAGCGAGTCTTGCCATCGTGACACTATTTGATTGAGCGCATAGCGAGCAAAGTAAAGTCAAAAGTCCCTTGCTAATTTCATTGTGATTTCGAGGGTCGTTTAGTCGTACACTATGATGTTGGTTTTGTTATTTAATTCTGTCCGTTTATTGCGCTATAGCTACATTAACGTACATCATTATTATTACAATAATTTGACCAGCTGTGCTTATTATAATGCTAATTGACTGAAATGTTTTTTTCCACTTTTCAGAGTTGACGGAACATGGCTCGAGGGCGCTTTCGGGCCCGTAGAAGGGTTAACAAGAGACGGCTGGATAAAGGTCGGGCGGCGGAGGCGCGACCAAGTCTTGTATCGGCTGGAGGGGCCCCCGACCGCCGAGGGCCTTCAAGGTAAGTCAATGGCATTAATAGTCTAGTTGGTCTGCTTCGCCCGGAATCTCCCCCAGGTTCGCATGATCAAGGTTGGGACACAGGACTCGCTACATTGTTCCAGCAAACTAGTAGGTAGCAGACACACCGCCATGTTATTAAAATTCTTACTTTCACAACATGCAGACAACTGAGACCTAGCGAGTCTTGCCATCGTGACACTATTTGATTGAGCGCATAGCGAGCGAAGTAAAGTCAAAAGTCCCTTGCTAATTTCATTGTGATTTCGAGGGTCGTTTAGTCGTACACTATGATGTTGGTTTTGTTATTTAATTCTGTCCGTTTATTGCGCTATAGCTACATTAACGTACATTATTATTATTACAATAATTTGACCAGCTGTGCTTATTATTATGCTAATTGACTGAAATGTTTTTTTCCACTTTTCAGAGTTGACGGAACCTGGCTCCAGGGAACTTTCGGGCCCGTAGAAGGGCTAACAAGAGACGGGAGGATAAAGGTCGGGCGGCGGAGGCGCGACCAAGTCGTGTATCGGGTGGAGGGGCCCCCGACCGACGAGGGCCTTCAAGGTAAGTCAATGGCATTAATAGTCTAGTTGGTCTGCTTCGCCCGGAATCTCCCCCAGGTTCGCATGATCAAGGTTGGGACACAGGACTCGCTACATTGTTCCAGCAAACTAGTAGGTAGCAGACACACCGCCTTGTTATTAAAATTCTTACTTTCACAACATGCAGACAACTGAGACCTAGCGAGTCTTGCCATCGTGACACTATTTGATTGAGCGCATAGCGAGCGAAGTAAAGTCAAAAGTCCCTTGCTAATTTCATTGTGATTTCGAGGGTCGTTTAGTCGTACACTATGATGTTGGTTTTGTTATTTAATTCTGTCCGTTTATTGCGCTATAGCTACATTAACGTACATCATTATTATTACAATAATTTGACCAGCTGTGCTTATTATTATGCTAATTGACTGAAATGTTTTTTTCCACTTTTCAGAGTTGACGGAACCTGGCTCGAGGGCTCTTTCGGGCCCATAGAAGGCCTCACAAGAGACGGGAGGATCAAGGTCGGGCGGCGGAGGCGCGACCAAGTCTTGTATCGGGTGGAGGGCCCCCCGACCGAAGAGGGCCTTCAAGGTAAGTCAATGGCATTAATAGTCTAGTTGGTCTGCTTCGCCCGGAATCTCCCCCAGGTTCGCATGATCAAGGTTGGGACACAGGACTCGCTACATTGTTCCAGCAAACTAGTAGGTAGCAGACACACCGCCTTGTTATTAAAATTCTTACTTTCACAACATGCAGACAACTGAGACCTAGCGAGTCTTGCCATCGTGACACTATTTGATTGAGCGCATAGCGAGCGAAGTAAAGTCAAAAGTCCCTTGCTAATTTCATTGTGATTTCGAGGGTCGTTTAGTCGTACACTATGATGTTGGTTTTGTTATTTAATTCTGTCTATTTATTGCGCTATAGCTACATTAACGTACATCATTATTATTACAATAATTTGACCAGCTGTGCTTATTATTATGCTAATTGACTGAACATTTTTTTTCCACTCTTCAGAGAGGATGGTACCTGGGTCATTGGAACCTTCGGCCCTATGGAGGGTTTAACGAGAGACGGGCGCGTAAAGGTCGGTCGGGGGCGTAATCTTAAGATCTACCGAGTGGAGGGGCCCCCGACAGACGAGGGCCTGAGGGTAAGTCAATGGCATTAATAGTCTAGTTGTGGATGACGCTTATTGGCATTGTTCAAACTCTCTAAATCCACAAATAATTCTCAGTGGTGTAGGAATAGGGTAAGGACCTAAGAAGCAAAAGATGACTTGTTTAACAAGCACGGGTGTGAAAAACCAATACCACCTAAAAACATGAGTGAAAACCCAAGAGGGAGCTAAGCATCCTAGTAAACTGATAGTCGAAGAAAGCTTCCAAAATATAAAAAAATATCTAATTCACCGTGCATAGATTTTTTTGTGGGCGGTTTTGGGTTAGTTTTACCATTAGGTTGGGTGCTACTTCTCGCATTCAAATAGGTGGAGGTGCCGGATCATGAATTTACTAACTTTCTGAGGGGCTAGCTGACTAGAAGTAGTAGTAACAAGTAGCTAGTAGAGAATCATCCTCAGCAACTGTGACTTCCGAAATACCTCAAGGTTCTGTACGGGGCCCGTTGCTTTTTGACATATTTATGAAGGATTAAGCCCAGAGCGTTTCTTCAGAAATAAGCCAATTAGCTGATGACCGCACGATTTATAGGAAAATATATTCAAAAGATGACACAGATGCACACCAGAACGATTTACACAATATAAGCACTTAGTCTATTGAAAATGGAATGAAGCTGAACGCTATAAAGAATGTATTCATCAGATTCTCAAGATCTAAGAACCCATTGCGTAGCAGTTACCAAATAAACGATTTGCCAATATTTGGAAAGAATGGTGTCAAGTTATTGGGTATCACCTTAACTAGTGATCTAAAATTGAATAATTACGCATCCTGAAACAGTAAGAGCTAAAACCTCCAGACAACTCTATTTCTTGCAAGAAACTTTCATCATGCTCACTTCAGTGTTAAACGGGCTGTTTACTTATAGCATTGGCTGGACCTCATATCCTACACGCCTGTCCAGCATGGGATCCCACATCAGATATTAACAAATCAAAATTGTAGCGTGTACAAAGTCGAGCAACTCGCATTATAGCTGCAAAGACAAAATTTCAAAGCGACAGTGCTACTGCAAGGCGTTCATCTTTAGACATTTCATTGCTTGAAATTTACAGGAAGAAAGTACAACTTCAATTTCTATGGGGAATGTTAAATAAAAAATAAATAAATAAATCCGTATTTAGAGTCTACCCACTCAGTCACATAACTAATATTCAGAGGGGGACAGTAAACCAAAGCGACCAAGCTAACCCTGTAGGCCCCGACGGTATTGACGAGTGAGCGATAACCAACCAAAGATCGATATTTTTTAAATTGGAAATATAGCAGCCAGTGGTATGGACAGTGCCAACACCCGCGGATCAACGCCAGAATCAACAAGGCCAATTCAGAACAACTTACAATTTATTATGTGCCTCGTTGCTAGGACGGCTCAAAAGTCACCGTTTACAAATTCTTAAGACAAGAACTGATGGACTTAAGCCCAAATCAGAAGTTAAAAAACTAGTGACTTTGGCGGGAATCGAACTCCGAACCTTCTGCATTGGAAGCAGGTAGGCTAACCACAAGACCAATAGCTTAATTGGCAAGCCTCCATTTGCAAGACCAACAGCGACAGCTTACCAAAATGGCTTCTACTACAGAACTTGTATTGAATGGAATGCTCTTCCTTTTGAGTTAAGGGAGATTCGCTCATTAGACACTTTTAAATCTGCCCTAAGCACACATGTTTTTGCATTAAAAAATTCATTCAATAGTAACTTTTCACCGATTCATTTTTAATAATTCATACAAGTGTATATTTCTTAACCTTATTAACATTTTTTAAACGATTGCTAATAATGGTAATAATGTTTATCTTTTATTATATTTATCGCTGACATCACATTTAACACATTTCGGTAAATTATTACAAAAATTTTACACATGGTTTAACCGCTGGCAATTATAGCCGTGCGGCGGTCCCGTATGTACTTGAAACGTCAAAATCTTCGTCGCATTGTCAGCTTTCCAAATTGCAGCCCCCCGTCATCATAGCACCGAAATTGTGGCCGAGCGTTCGCCCTCAAGATTTTCCAGAAAGTTTGGTGGAGGTGCCGGGTCACTTTTACGAAAAACATTGATTGTGGTCGATCTATTGTATCATTACACGTAGCATGTTAAACTCTTCGTATAGACTCCAGCTTAGTCTTCCGTTTACGTAAATAGCACCGAAATTGTGCTAATTCATAAACAATTGAGCCAGCCATTCATTTGATTTACTAAAACTATTTTCCTGGAATTTTCACATTACCGAGCTTGACTCTTCAATGATGATATTAGTGTTTAAGGGAATGTGAATTATGGCGTTATTTTCGCCACCAAGATAGTTTGTTATAGCTTGGTATTGAAGAGTTGTTATATTTTGCTTGTTAGATATTGCATTCATGTATTATCAAACTAGGTTTGATAAATGCATGTCACACATCAAACTCTTCGTCGCATTGCCAGCTTTCTAAATTGCAGCCCCCCGTCGTCATAGCAGCGAAATTGTGGCCGAGCGTTCGCCCTCAAGATTTTCCAGAAAGTTTGGTGGAGGTGCCGGGTCACCTGTAAGTTAGTTATTAGGGTTTAAGGGCACACAACACTAAGGTTATTAGTGCCCGTATTCTCTTCCTATTGTCCTGAATCCTATTTTACAGCTTTGTTGATTTCAGATATTTAAAAACATTTGACAATATTCTCAGATTCATCAGATAAAATTTCTTTTAAATTAGATTTTAGTTTAAAATCATTCCTCTCTTCCATGTGTTGGAGACATTCTACTAAAATGTGCTTAACAGTTGAAATCTCATTACACTGCTCACATGGGGGTGGATCTTCGCCTCTTAGAAGGTATCCTTGAGTGAGATGTGTGTGTCCAATGCGTAGACGGGTCGGAACAACCTCTTCGCGCCGAGAAGAGCGCCTTGAAGAGATCCAAGGTTTAACATCGTCTTTTATTTCGCGAGGTTATTAATTTGCATAATATGCCATTCTTCGCACCACTTTTTTGTAAGTTTGCGTTTAAAGAATGCTTTAAGATCAGGCGTTACAACCAAATGGCAATCAACTTGTTTTTTGTTAACAGCTTCTTTGACATGACATTGACATGTAGACGCCAATGCGAAGAATGTCTAGGGCGAGAGAGTCCCAAAACTGGCTAGGTAGGTGGGCGAGAACGAGAAAGCATAGTGGACTGTATTTATTTGAGAAAGCCTTGAGAAAGGCGTGAAATAAGGAGAGGTTGGGAAAACCGGGCTGTGAACATAGACTGCAATCACTTACCGATTTAACCAGGGCGGCGCGAGTGAAGTATGTAGTCTTCTATGTGGTAGTCTTATACCGGTGTGGTGAACTGTATCCAACGTCCAACAAATAGAATTAGTATATGAAATTAAAAACCTAGGATGTCTTATTGATCACAAGTTGACGTTCATAAGTCATGCTAACTATATGATGAATAAAATCAGTAAAAAAATAGGATTTATGTCTAGGATAAGTGAACACTTATCAAGTTTGGATTGGATTGGATATTGCTTAACGTCTCATATTTATGCAACTTGGCTAATCGAGACGAAGGGAGGGACGCAAGGGGAGACGCGGGGGGACATGGGGTGGACAGACCTGTGCTGGTCAGAACCAGCCACAAGCGTATGGGGAGGGCAGGGGTTCCCCCACGTCATGGTCGTCTCCGTCTGTGTCATCATAAGTCCGTGTTATCATTGTCGTCGCCGTCGGGGAGGTAGTCAAAGGGAAGGGGAAAGTTACCCGACGACGACCCAGAGCTCGCAATTAGTTTCAGCGAGAAAAACTCCCATAATCACGGACCAAACCACGAGAAGGTTGCGAGTTGGGATTTGATGGCCCCTTATCAAGTTGGTCGTTAAAATTGATCTATAATACAATAATCCGTCCACATTTTGAATATTGTAGTATTAAATATGTTAAATTTTAATGAAAGAGAAAAAGATGCATTGCAATGTTTGCAAAATAAAGCTATGAGAGTAATATTAAAGTGTAATAGGTATATGCAAGTATAAAAACTATGCTAAGAACATTGAATTGGATGTGTGTCAGACAGTAGCTTCATTACGATGTTTTGGTATTTATATTTAAACTAAAAAATGATTGTTTGCCAGCATATTTTAACGAATTCAAATCATATAATAATAATGTACATGAACATAAAACAAGGTCAATAAATAATTTCAATGTTAAATATGTGAACAAAGTTGCAACTCAAAAATCAATATTTTATGCTGGATTAAGAATGTTTGATAAATTGCCTAAAAGTATAAAAAAAAAAAAAAAAAAACTTGTTAAAATTTAAATCTGAATGTATAACATATGTATTTGTTTACCAACCGTACAATTAGAAGAGTTACTAGAAATAAATGTAATGTATGAAATGTATTGTATTGTAATGTGTGTAATAGCTGATGACGCTAAATAATTGAATTGTATTGTATTGTATCTTGATATAAGAAGGTCTAGCCGAATCATAAATATAACTGGCAAAATCCAAGTTTAGAGCGGATAAGGAGCGGTATATGTAACATGGTTGTACGATCAGCTCCCCACATAGTATTGCTGAGAACTCGTAGGATGTTCAAGGCTTTTAAACACTTGGTTCGTGGCTGTTGGATATGTGGCCTCCACGAAAACTTTTCATCAAAAAACATTCCCAAAAATCGTGTAATTTCGGCAAATGGTGGCATGGCTTCCCATGTGCAGGTCGGGATTAAGGAATAATCCACGGCGAAGGCTATAAATAGCACATGTGGTTGGGGGGTCGGTGAAATTGAAGTCTTCGCTTCGCTCATACAGTTATATTTTGATCATAAAACAACTGTGTCAAGTCTTAATTAAAAGATAAACTTAGATGTTTTTTCTTCCAGCCTTTTTTTCCATCCTTGTTCTCTCAACCCCTATACTTCAGGGATCTTAAGCCCATTGTATACTGAGATTAAACAGTTGGTTTGGTTTGAACCCGCGAGCAAAACTATGAATATGATCACACTGTCCTATATAGAGTTTTAAATCGAAACCCAACAAATAGTAAACATTACTTTCTGTAATTAATGCTGTATGTCGTTTGTTTTAGAACCACCCGTGGAAGCCGATCCTACGCCACACAGGCACCTGGGGCCTATACATTCAGGGCCACGTACAGCAGTAAGTGCAAGGTGTTACTTCCTCATTCTTACTCTAGTTAGTCTGCTTCACCCGGAATCTCCCCCAGGTTCGCATGATCAAGGTTGGAATGGTCTGTCATGACCACTAAGGGCGGTGTGCTCCCTGAATTACACGATGCAATGGATATGACAGCAACGACTGTAAAGTGTAAACATTCGAGGACGGGACGGGGCCAGTCTTGCTCTCAAATTCTTAATTCTTTGGATCGTTCACGATTTTGGAGACTCAATACACCGGATGTATGGGATTAGCAAAATAGCACTTGTATTGTAAAACTAACAGTCCGATGTCACCGACAATGTCAATGAACCTCAAATTTTACCCATACCCCCACCAACAATAACCTTTGTTTTGTGGCTAGTTTCCACCCTTTACACAAAATTATTTCAGAGATCAGCTTTCAATCAAAAGATATTGACTTGAGTACTGCCAACCCTCTCTTACAAAATGCCATATCGGATCTCTCAGCATACAGAGACTAATTTCAAAACGTAAAAGAAGACGCAACAAATCTTGCTATGAAATGGAAAATAGACCCCACGTTCACTTATAAAGCAAAAAGTGGACGCGTAATACGAGGTGGCCTGGTTGACGACTTGCAGTTTTTAAATCAAGAGAGGAGGTTTGTAATAATTACTGTTTTTTTATCCAGACATTGTTCTCAGTCAATTGAAGAGCAGATTCGAAGGATTGGATACAGTTGTACAAAGATTCAACGTACTTACTCCAAAAATGTTGCTAGAGTCGACAGATGAAGAACTGTTTAGTGCTGCTGACCAACTTTACAAAGTTTATAGTCGAGATCCGTCTCCAATGTTTCCTCATCAAATGAAATGTTTCCGCTCAGCTATGCGGTTACTTTTAGCAAAACAATGAAGTGCAATGGATCTGGCGAAACTATTAATAATTGAGAACAATGGAGTTGCGTCATGTGTTCCCGATGTTTGTACAGCATTTTTAATATTTCTGACTTTGCCTGTGACTGAAGCGGGTGCCAAAAGATCTTTTTTTGAATAAAAATTAAGTAACAACTATTTGCGAAGCTCAATGAGTGAGAATTGACTCAGTGGTTTGGCATTGCTCAGTATCGAGGGGAAAGAACACGAAAGTTAAACATAGATACATTGATCGACGAGTTCGCGGACGCTAACGCACGCCGAAAAGCTCGATTCGCCAGACAATAATACACTAATAGCCTAAACCGCTAGGTTTTTGATTGGATATTGCTTAACGTCTCATATTTATGCAACTTGGCTAATCGAGACGAATGGAGGAACGTAAGGGATGACGTGGGGGGGACAAGGGGTGGACAGGCCTTTGTTGGTCAGAACCAGCCACAAGTGTATGGGGAGGGCAGGGGTTCCCCCACGTCGTGGTCGTCTCCGTCTGTGTCATCATCCGTCCGTGTTGTCATTGTCGTCGCCGTCGGGGAGGTAGTCAAAGGGAAGGGGAAAGTTCCCCGACGACGACCCAGAGCTCGCCATTAAACGGCTATAGAAAACGTTCCAATATTTCATATAATTTAAGACGTATGATTCAGTATTCAGTTGTCGGCCCAAAACCAACATGGACTAAGATAAGAATGATGTTGTTGTTGTTGCTGTTGTTGTTGTTGTTAATGTTTGTTGTGGTGGTATTTTACCGGGTGTGAAATCTTCTCATAATTATGTAATTATGTTGCAATTGCTAGGTACTTACTAGCATTTAATGTTGAGTAACATTTATATTATTCATATTATTATTATATATATTATTTATTATAGGCCCTATATATTTATATTATTTACGTATATATAATTATTATATTAATAGTTAACAATGAAATGAACAATATTTATATTATTCATATTTTTTTCAGTGTTTGGTATTCATTGCAAACAAGTAGCCGAACTTAAAAGAAAACATGTTACATTCTATTTTTGTTAGTACACTACATTTTAGCTTCCCCCATTGGATACATTTAAAATGTAACTCTTGAGCTTGATTAGGAACTTCTCATTATAAATTGGCTTAAGTTCAAGTGCATAATAGTGCATGACAGTAGAATAATCAAATTTATCTAATGCACTTGTGTGATGGTAAATATTATGATATCGTAATTACATTGATAAATAACATACAGTGCAACCCCTATGCATGGCCTCGCATTCAGTGCTACTGGTACAGAAAATATCCACGAAGGCAAATTTTCCTTTGTGATAGTTGAACTGCTAGCACAAAGTTTTACTTCATGGATCCTAAATACATCCCAAATATAATGGTTGGGAAGAAACAGTGGATAGGAGTTTCACTGAATTACAATTCAGTTTGTTGCATGGTAGGATACAATGACCAATATACAGTCTTTATCATACTATGAACAGTATTTTCTTATTGTATCATCTTACTTTGCCCCATCTAATATAAGGTCTGTTCTTTTGTCTATACCAATTTTTACACCTTTTACACTTTTGAAGAAATAAACGTTCTTTGTCCAGGTGTAATTACAGTATTTCTTCCAACGCCGTATTCTTTTGTCCAGGGGGTAATTATAACTTTTACACTTTTTGCACCTGCCTCTTGAGGAGGTGTAAAAGGTGTAGCTATGGAAATTCGCGCAAATTTCAAAAGTAACCCCTTAATAATGTGTGATTGTTTAATAAATAGAAGATAAAACTGGTTCTAGTAAAATAATATGTAATAGAATGGTAGAAAATGCACATAGCTGTGTTATTGAGTGAGATATCTTCTGAAAGTGTTTGAATTGAATGACAGCTGGCAATATAACCTCGAAATTTGCTGTCAAATTACAACAAAATCTTCTTTTGTCCATCCGTGAAATATAACACCTTTTAACCCAATTTCTGATTCTGAATTTTACACCTAGGTGTAATTACCACAATTTGAGATGGACAAAAGAACAAACCTATTAACTCCTAAAAAAATGCCGCTCAATCAATTTGATTGGATATTGCTTTACGTCTCATATTTATGCAACTTGGCTAATCGAGACGAAGGGAGGGACGTAAGGGATGACGCGGGGGTACAAGGGGTGGACAGGCTTGTGCTGGTTGGAACCAGCCACAAGCATATGGGGAGGGCAGGGGTTCCCCACGTCGTGGTCGTCTCCGTCTGTGTCATCAACCGTCCGTGTAGTCTTTGTCGTCACCGTCGGGGAGTTAGTCAAAGGGAAGGGGTTCCCCGACGACGACCCAGAGCTCGCCATTAAACGGCTAGGAAACGTTCCAGAATTGCAGTTGGTGGATCAAAATGCAAGTTATTTGATTAATCAATACTTAAAATTTATCATAATTGTTGTTGCTTGTTATCATGGTTATTGGTTTTAGTAGATAAATGTATAAATTATTATTACGTCGTGAAGAAGTGGCGGACATGGGCGGGGGGGGCGGTCGAAAATAAGATCAAACGTTAATATGTTGCCATGTATGCTCTGAATAAGCTCGGCATGACGACAAAACAAATTGACGCACACAAACTACATTGTTTCGGTATTACATTCAGCCCACCACTTGTTCCTAAAACGCACCAAATGCAATCTAAAAACCTGCTTTAAAATTATTTACCTGCGACACTATTCAGCCCCCTGCTTGGTCCTACCATGTCCATTGATTGATTGATTGGATATTGCTTTACGTATCATATTTATGCAACTTGGCTAATCGAGACGAAGTGAGAGACGTAAGGGATGACGCAGGGGATAAGGGGTGGACAGGCCTATGCTGGTCAGAACCAGCCACAAGCATATGGGGAGGGCAGGGGTTCCCCCACGTCGTGGTCGTCTCCGTCTGTGTCATCATCCGTCCGTGTAGTCTTTGTCGTCATCGTCGGGGAGGTAGTCAAAGGGAAGAGGTTCCCCAACGACGGCCCAGAGCTCGCCATTAGTTTCAGGGAGTGAAACTCCCCTATTCACGGGCCAAACCGCGAGAAGGTGTCGAGTTGGAATTTGAAGGCCCCCTACCATTTCCAATGGCCAATGACCAGACTTCTGCGCTACGCCACTGGTTGTGGTATTTATTTGTATGATCATTAGTAAATGACAATCTTCTTAGCTGTGTGCGAAGTGCTTCACAGCTGCTCTGCTTGTAGTGATAATGCTATTTATTGTATCACCAAAACATTTATTTTTTTATACATAATATGTATACAGCAACTTTAAGTTGCTATTGATTTATTGGTTGTGGTATTTATTTCTATGTGATCGTTAGTAAATGACATTCTTCTTAAATCTGATTACAGGTGTGGGATATTGTGGGATATTGAAACGTGTTGTAAAAGCTGATGTTTAATTTGTAGTGAAATAAAAACCGAGTTTTAATCAAGTGAAGTTGTTTATTATAAACGAAGATACGATAAGGGATGTATCTTACAAATCAGAAGTGGGATTGCAAATGAAGACCGCAGTAAGTTAGCTGGTAGACCTATTTTCGGCGCAGATATAAAACGACGGAAAGCGTTTTTTCCATGAAAGAACGCGAGAACAAAAGAAGTGACCTAAAACTAGATGTCCCGAAAATCGGCTGTTAAACGAAAAGTGGCAAGAAAGTAGAAGAAATAGGGGCAAACATGCAACGATTTGATTATGATAATAACTTTGAAAGTCAAGAAAATGAAAGTGTTGAAAGGCCTGGTCCTAGAGATATGCATAGGCCTAGCCCTGCCACAGAGACGAGAATTCCCCTGAGGCCCATGCCAAGAGCAGGCCTAGACTCAAGTGTTGTGATGGAGGATAGTTCACCTAGTGTAATAGCCCAAGGTTTAACCCTGCAATTAATGAAAGCACTGCTACGGGTGAAAATCAAAATATGATGACCGTTCTGCTACAACTGTTGGAACAAAATCGCCAACGTGATGAAGCGATAATACAGCTACTTAATAGGCCTAATATACCAAGAGGTGGAAAACGTAGACCTATCTCACGTTAGACAGCAGGATGCATATCACATCATCTATCGAAAAACATATCTGATTTCAATGGGGAAGGGACAGGAGGTGCGTGGTAACAAAATCTGGAGACAACTTCAAATCTTCATCGGAGGCCACCTTCCTTCAAGCTGGAGGCTGCAAGATCCCATCTAACCAAGGCAGCACACCATTGGTATATATGGCGCGACATGAAGAATTCACGACTTGGGATGAATTTAAGCGACAGTTCAAGAAAACTTTTGTGGGTGACGTTGGTCTCAGCTTACCGGAACGTTGGAAAAGAATGAACGAGCGGTATCAACTGAAGGGTGAAAACACAAACAATTACTTTCACGAGAAGATGCGTCTGTGCAGAGACATTAGGCTAGACTTCGAAGATTCTAAGAGACAAATGTTAATAGGACTGTGGTCCCGGGAATAAAGCAATGTTCTGATGTCCAGGATGAATACAGATGAAGGAGATCTACTAAAGGATGTGCGCAATTACGAAGAGGTGGAACGTGAACGAGCAGAAAGAATACACAATCATAGAAGAGATGCACCCCGTCTGGGCCCGGGGAAGAATTGGCCCAGAGCATGGCTCTGCTAATCGTAAAAGGCGATTCAAGAGAAAAAGTCCACCTCGCAAACATCAGCTAGTATGAAGGGTAGTATCTTACTCCCCGAAACTAGAGGCGAGCTCTGGCAATCGTCGTCGGGGACCTTGCCCCCTTCCCTTGACGACCCCCCGGCGACGACGACAATGACACAACGAACGATGACAAAGACGATGACGACCGCGACGTGAGAAACCCCTCCTTCCTCCACTTACCCGTGGCTGGTTCTGACCAGCATGGGCCCCTCCTCCCCACCCCCCTTAGGCTAGAGTGGTGCATTATGACCTAACGGTTGACGCGTCCTTAATCCAAGTAAACCAAATAGAAGAGATGCAGATAAGAGAGTACCACAGCCAATGCAACCTTCAAGACTTCAAGTAGGTCTACACCAGGTAAAGATTGAAGGCATCCAACAGCCATACAATCAACAGAAGCTGATGCCGACATCTGCTCATCAAGGTGTAGCAGAGCAGCGTCCTCCTCCAAGGTATGATCAAAGGACAAGGGGAGTACCGGTGACATGGAATGATCAAGGTGAGCCCAAATGTTTCAACTGTAATTATTTTTGCCACATTTCTAGGGACTGTCCAGCACTAAAACGACTAGTTGTATGTCATGGTTGTGGCAAGCAAGGTCACGTCCAGCGTTTCTGTAATGGTTCTACTTCTAAACCAAGTGTATTGCGAAGCAATTCGACTGTGAATGTTATTAATGAACATGGAACACCCTGTAGCACTGGCATGGGAATGTCTAAATACATGAAAAATGCTATAGTAAATGGTAAGTTCACCGTTAATGCTCTATTAGACACTGGTTGTTCGACGTGCACTATTACTGAGTCGGCAGCTACTCGGGCAAATCTGGAAATTTATACAGACTCAAGTCCACTGTTTGGTTTCGGTAGCACCACCAAGGAAAAGTTGAAAGCAGCTGGATGTACCACCGTAAACTTAGAGATTGATGAAGTTTGTGGGAGAGTGACCATGTTGATAGTTCCAGATTAAGTTCAACCGACAGACTTACTCGTTGGCCGGTCGTGGCTCGATCAGTCACATATCGCTTTTGTCAAGGTAGAAAATAGTCTGAAGTTGGGTTATCGAGACGAAGAGCCATTCGCGAACATAATCGTGGATGACAACCCAAGTATAGTAAAGATTGTTGTTATGGAAGAAACCACGTTGAACAAAAACGTGATTAATTGGGTTATGTCCATGTAAATGCAAAACCCGATTCCGATATAATGTTGTTCCCTAATAGTAGGCCTAATGAGAATTCGGTAGGAAGCCTCTTCAAGCTCAAGAATGGTGAGACTCGGATCCCGGTCTATGGATCGTATACAGAAGACACCGTACTCAAACGAGGGCAATTGTTAGGAAGGGCAGAAGAGGTAAAAGCTATCCGAGCTGAAGGAAGTTGAACTAATCGAGGATGTTAGTAGCGTAGATGATAAAAGGAAATGCAACGTAAATAACGAAACAGATGTAAACGATGAAGAGTTGTTATTGTTGTGCAACGATAGGCAGAATGAGAAAGAACCGATACGATTGGAAGAGCTTAATGTAGGTGAAACGATAACAAAAGAGCAGTCAATCGAATTACTAGATCTACTGAATGAATTTCGGCATTGTTTTGGTAAAGATATGTCGGAACTAGGATGCACTTTTTTTTGATTAGATATTGCTTTACGTCTCATATTTATGCAACTTGGCTAATCGAGACGAAGGGAGGGACGTAAGGGATGACGCGGGGGGACAAGGGGTGGACAGGCCTGTGCTGGGCAGAACCAGCCACAAGCATATGGGGAGGGCAGGCGTCCCCTCACGTCGTGGTCGTCTTCGTCTGTGTCATCATCCGTCCGTGTTGTCTTTGTCGTCGCCGTCGGGGAGGTAGTCAAAGGGAAGGGGTTCCCCGACGACGACCCAGAGCTCGCCATTAGTTTCAGGGAGTGAAACTCCCCTATTCACGAGCCAAACCGCGAGAAGGTGTCGAGTTGGAATTTGATGCACTGATGTAGTATCGATGGACATTGTGGAAAAGGAACGTAGCAGACCAGTCAATAGCAGTCCTTATAAAACAACAGCAGGAGAACGAGAAGAAATAAAACGAATAGTTGAAGAGTGGAAGAAACATGGAATCATAAGCGAGACACGGTCGCCATACGCGAGTCCTGTCTTACTTGTACGTAAGAAAACCGGTGAAAGTAGACTTGTTGATTACCGTAAGTTAAACGAACAAACTGTGAAACAGCACTATCCCTTACCAAATATAGACGACCCACTTGAACAACTTTTGGGCAGTTATTTATTTACGGTACTCGATTTGGCTCACGGGGGTATTTGCAAATACCGTTAAAAGAGGAAGCAAAGCACAAAACGAGCTTCATTACACCGGATGATACAGGACAATTTGAAAGACTAATGTTTGGTCTGTCGAATGGGCCGTCGGAGTTCCAACAAATGATGAATGTAGTGCTAGGATCTTTGCGTAACAAAATTGCATCATGTTACTTGGAGGGACTGCTCGTATATGCAAAGGAATTGGGCAGAAATGCTTGAAAGACTTGGTCAATTTTTGGACTGCCTTGTCAAAGGCCAAAGCAAAATCTGAAGATTACAAAGTGTGAGTTCGGTAAGAAGGAAAGAAAGACTACTTGGGATTTATAATTTCAGGCGGCAGTATCCAACCAGGCTTGCGGAAGATTGAGAGTGTGGATAACTTTCCACGACCATGTAATGTACACGAGGTAAGAAGGTACCTAGGATTGACAGGTTTCTTCAGGCGCTTCATAAAAAGATATGCATAACGAGCAGAACCTTTCACTAGGCTGACCCAAAGGAAACAGTTATTCCATTGGAGCGACGAACAGGAAAATGCGTTTAGTGACCTGAAGCTAGAATTAACCTGTAAGCCGGTACCTGCACTCTACAACCCAAAGGCATATACAGAACTCCATACAGATGCCAGTAGTCATGGTCTAGCTGGAATGTTGCTACAAAAGGGAGATGATAATAAACTTCACCTGGTATACTGTGTGAGTAAGCGTACGAGTGAAGCGGAACGCCATTTCCATAGTAGCCGACTCGAACTAATGGCATTGGTCTGGTCTATTAGTCGGTTGCGATCGTTTCTACTTGGTATCAAGTTTGTAATTGTTACGGATTGTAAATCGTTGATCTATCTAAACGCAAAGAAAACCCTAAATCCTGTAGTAGCAAGGATGTTTGATCTTATACAGGAGTGTGATCTTGAAGTAAAGCATCGTCCAGGTGATAAAATCCAGCACGTTGACGCTCTTAGCCGAGCACCAGTTGGTGAAGCGAGCGATACCATGGACGAAATTATAAGTGATAAGCTTGATGTGCTGTTAACAATTTCAGTGGCAGATCAAGTGCTAATGATGCAACGTGGGGATGAGAAGCTGAATGGTTTAATCAAGATACTTGAGAAGCCAGAAGACGAAAGGTCAGTAAGAGAAAAGAATGACGTTAAGATATGTCGTTGATCAATGGGAAAACATTTCAAGAAAATAACTGAGAAAAAAGAAGAAAAGTGGTTATATGTGTTGCCAGACACAATGAGGAAAGGTATGGTGATAAAGTTTCACGACTTAGCAGGGCACTTTGCTGTTGATCGCATGTGCTAAACTCAAGGAAAGATATTGGTTCCGAAACATGAAACGCTATGTGAAAAAATCATATTTCAATGTGTTTCGACTGCCTCGTAAACAAGATTCCTAGTGGTTTTAAAAACCCGGACAGTTGTATCCCATCCCACCAGGAAGACGACCTTTTGAAATCGTTTCACTTAGATCATCTAGGCCCCTTTTCCCAGAAGTCTAAGGAAAAATAATGAGTTACTTGTTGCTGTTGACAACCTGAACAAGTAGTACATATATATCCGGTACCAGATACGTCAACCAAGAATGTTCTGATATGTTTGCGGGATCTGATTGCGGAACGGGGGTTACCTGACCGTTTTAAATTTCTGGACCGAGGTACTGTTTCTCATCAAAGAAGTTTGAAGAGTATGTTCAGAGAATGGAGTTAAGCATACATTTTAAATCGTCAAGGCACCCAAGGGCCAATGGGCCCAAATCAAGAGAGTTAATCGAACTATATTGCCAGTCTTGCAATAGCATGAACGATCCTCAACACAGAGATTTGGGACACTACGATGAAGAAAATCCAAAGAGATATCAAACTCAATAAATAAGACGACCGACAGAACAACCGTTTGAGCTTCTGCATGGCTATAAGCCCCGTTTAGTGATGGCGTGTTGCGCCATTAGTAGATTGTCCTGCAAATAAAGAGTGGACACCTGCGGAAACTTTGCAAGAACAAGCGAGGATCGACATAGAGAATAAACAGTGCCAGTACAAGGAGTACTTCGACAAGAAGCATTACGTCGGCATGAAGCTAGACAAAGGAGAAGTCGTAGTAATGCGCAGAGCTCCAACCAACGAAGCTGCAACCTAAGTTCCGTGGACCGCTGATTGTTACTGAAGTGTTGCCTTCAGATACTTATCGTGTAACTCAGTTATATCAGGAGGATAGAAATCGTCTGTATGCAACTACAGCACACATATCGCAACTTAAATCATGGGGCAGCAAGAGTCGATCAAGTAAGGAGAACGTTACTGATGGAGAGGACTTTGATACAACTGACAATGAGCAACAACAAAAAGAGAAAACCGAAGAAATCAAGACAAGACAAGCTAGAAAGATCAATAAGCCAAAATATCTAAGTGATTATGAATGTTTATGAAAGAGACACTAATTCCTTATATATTATTATTCTCCGATATTAGTGTATTTAAAAAAAAATTGTAATGAAAATTGAGGTCAATTATGTTTACAGGATGGCCGAGTGTGGGATCTTGAATTATTTTAAACAAGGCGCGCAGGCAAACTGTGTAAACAATAAAGGCAAGGCGGTGAGTACGTATAATAGTAGGGGCGGTGAGAAGAGAAGAAGGCGATTGATGGCGGGCAGAGATGGTGAATTGGAAACGTGTTGTAAAAGCTGATGTTTAATTTGTAGTAGAATAAAGTCTGAGTTTTAATCAAGTGAAGTTGTTTATTATAAACGAAGATACGATAAAGGATGTATCTTACACAGGTAATTGATACTCAAGTGTGAAAATTGAAAAACATTAGAACAACAACTTTTTGTACGTAGGGTTCAGATTCGTTTATGTATTCGAGGGCTAATCTTACAAGTTTTCAGGTTCGACTCAACTAGTCTTACTTTTCAGGCTTGTTTTCCATGTTGAACGTTGTAATACAGACCCGATTTAGTTTATATTTCATAGTTTACATTTTCAACAATCAGTTTCTTCATATTTTCCCGCGGATTCGAGTTCCCGACGAGTTACACGTATTGCAACTTAGCAAGCTCAGCATCCCAGGCCGTGAGATCTGCAAGCTGTGCTAAGCGCTGCAACACGTGGAGCTGACCGCCTTGCATCGACGAGAGTCTAGATTCGATTGTCTTACAAACAAGTTCACAATGTAATCGTACCAGTTTTCTACAATCAATATTTCCTAAATTTAAATAATAAATATGTTTTTAGTTTCAAATATTACAACTTGTGTTTTCAAGAAGTATAACCACCACCACCTCCCTTGCCGTTATCAACCTTTGTCCCCAGGGGCATGACCTGCTTCGCCCCCAAATTAAAGAAGCGTTTTAATTCTTAACGCCTTTTCGGTTACGTATCGAGGAGCAGTGTTACAGTGGTAGCAGCGGTACCTAGTAATGTCAGCAAGCTGAATCTAAACTTCGAGGGGCACTTGTTGCCCGAGGCTGAAACTGTAGCTTCCCTTGGACTTACCATAGCCTCAACACTTAAGTGGGACTCGCAAGCTGACAACCTTATTAAGAAGCTAAGTAAAGCCTGCTTTGCTATTAGAATTATCAGACAGCGTATTGGCCTTAGTTCTGCTAAGATTGTTTATTCTGCATATTTTGAGTCTCTTTTACGTTACGGTATTATACTATGGGGCTCCTCTAGCAAGAGAGTTTTCACCAGTATCTTCTTGATACAGAAGCGAGCGGTGCGTACTCTAGTGGGTGTTGGTAAACGGCATTCGTGCAGACTACTATTTCCCGAGCTCGGCTTACTAACCCTTGCTGGTCTTTACATCTACGAATCAGTTATACATGTTCGCAAAGATTTAGCTAACTTTAAAAAGAATTCTGACTTTCATGGGTATGATACTAGGCATCGGGGTGACCTGCATCTTGAATCAGTAAGAACTACTACAGCTGGTCTCAGGAACCCCAGAAGTTGTGGAAGGCGGCTCTACAACAACCTGCCCATGGAGTTGAAAACAATTAATACCAGTGACGACTGCTTTAAAAGCAAATTAAAAGCATTTCTTATTGATAAGGCATTTTATTCAATTGATGAGTTCTGTAGTTAAATCTGGAGTTACCACAATGTTTTATTATTCATTATTTTAGCAACATAATCATTGTGTATTTTGTAGATCATATGTTTGACAATGTATAATATCCATGAATGTACATTTATGTTATTCTCTAGGGATCTATGTACAATAAACAGCAATCAATCAATCAATCAATCACCTTTTTCGAGTTTTCGGTGTTATTTTTGCGTATCAAGTGAGCTCAAGAAGAACGTGTTGAACACCAGCGAGTTAGTGCCACTCGACGTAAAGTTTCCCATCCGAATTCACGAGAGAGAGGGGGCCCAGGGCTGCTCCAAACCAGGGATAATGGATACCGGTAAGTACTTTCTAAATTTGTATGAACATTTCATACCTCAATTCTCAACCAGTGTGTGTGTACCAGTTAGCGTAAATTTTTGGTTTTGGACAAATCGTTTTTTTAACACATTAAAATGTCAGTTACTAGCGGCGACGACGACGCCCAACCCAATCGAAATGTTGCCGGGGTTATTGCCTGGTTGTCGCCTGGTACACATGTAACAGTTTCTTGACTAGTTAAGTCTAAATTAAAAGATACACTTGAATGTTATTTCTTCCAGCCTTCTTTTCTATCCTTGTTCTTTCAACTCCTAAACTTCAGGGATCTTAAGCTAATTGTATACTGAGATTAAACAGTTGGTTTAGTTTGAACCCGTGAGCAGAACTAGGAATATGAATAATAAATCACACTGTCCTATAAAGAGTTACAAATCGAAACCCAACAAATAGTTGACATTACTTTTTTTTAATAAATGCTCTATGTCGTTTGTTTAAGGACCACCCGTGGAAACCGTTACTACGCCACACCGGCACGTGGGGGCTCTATATTGAGGGCCACGTCCAAGAGTAAGTGCAAGGTGTTACTTCCTCATTCTTACTCAAGTTAGTCTGCTTCACCCGGAATCTCCCCCAGGTTCGCATCATCAAGGGTGGGACACAGGACTCGCTACATTGTTCCAGCAAACTAGTAGCAGACACACCGCCATGTTATTAAAATTCTTACTTTAACAACATGCAGACAGCTGAGACCTAGCGAGTCTTGCCATCGTGACACTATTTGATTGAGCGCATAGCGAGCGAAGTTAAGTCATAAATTTTCTTGCTAATTTCATTGTGATTTCGAGGGTGAATTAGTACTACACTATGATGTTGGTTTTGTTATTTAATTCTGGCCGTTTATTGGGCTATAGCTACAATAACGTACATTATTATTACTACAATAATTTGACCAACTGTGCTTATTATTATGCTAATTGACTGAAATGTTTTTTTCCACTTTTCAGAGAGGATGGTACCTGGGTGCAGGGCACCTTCGGCCCCATGGAGGGGCTGACGAGAGAAGGGGGCATCAAGGTCGGTCGGGGGAGAAACCAGATGATCCACAGAGAGGATGGTACCTGGGTGCAGGGCACCTTCGGCCCCGTGGAGGGGCTGACGAGAGAAGGGCGTATCAAGGTCGGTCGGGGGAGAAACCAGATGATCCACAGAGAGGATGGTACCTGGGTGCAGGGCACCTTTGGGCTAGTAGAGGGGTTAACCCGGGACAAGACAATAACGGTTGGGCGGGGGCGCATCCAAGTGTTGTACAGAGTGATGGCACCTGGATTGAGGGGACGTATGGCCCAGTAGAAGGGCTGACGAGGGATGGCCGGATCAAGGTAGGGCGGGGGCGCAGCCAAGTGCTGTACAGAGTTGATGGCACCTGGATTGAAGGGACTTATGGCCCAGTAGAAGGGCTCACCAGGGATGGCCGGATCAAGGTTGGGCGGGGGCGCAACCAAGTGTTGTACAGAGTGGATGGCACCTGGATTGAAGGGACGTATGGCCCAGTAGAAGGGCTGACGAGGGATGGCCGGATCAAGGTAGGGCGGGGGCGCAGCCAAGTGCTGTACAGAGTTGATGGCACCTGGGTAGATGACGTTTTTGGTCCTGTGGAAGGGCTAACACGGGACGGAAAAATAAAGGTTGGGCGGCGGGTGGAAGTGTGTGGAAGGGTCCCCGACCGCCGAGGGCCTGCAAGGTAAGTCAATGGCATTAATAGTCTAGTTGTTGTTGACGCCTGTTGACATTATTCAAACTATCTAAATCCGCAAATATTTCTCAGTGGTGTAGAAATAAGGTGGGAGGCCCTAAGAAGCAAAAGTTGACTAGTAAACAAGCACGGGTGTGGAAAACAAATACCACCTAAAAATATAAGTGAAAAACCAATAGGGAGCAAAGCATTTTAGTAAACTGATAGTCGAAGAAAGTTTCCAAAATATAAAAAATTATCTAATTTACCGTGCATTAATCTTTTTAACACAACTTTAACACTTGCAAACCATCAACCCTATTAGTGACTCAATAGACTGAACTAAACACTGATGTACAACACTTTTACGATATAAGCAGGGCAGAATAAACAGGTAGCAATGCATTTCAGTATAGACAAAACAGACAATTGTCCGAGATGAAAACAATGCTATGGCACACCTCAAAGACGTTCTAAAACAACACATACGCTTAGCTCATTGCAGATCACCTGCTGCTCAGAACGGATACTGATGACATTTTCTGAGGATCTTTGACATAATATCGTAGTTCAGATTTGACACGAATTTTTTTAAATGTTGAGACACAAAATTAGTTAACAGTAGATCGCATCAAAAGGGCAGAGCGGCACATGCACTAGAGCTCTTTTGTTACAAAAAATATAAAATAAAACAATATTTTTAATAACAACTGTGACACCCCGGCTTCTTGCTCAGTGGAGAAAAAACGTGGCCGTCTGTCTGGTCGTTCCTCCGTAGTTGTACAGCTGTTAGGCGCCACGTAATTCCTAAAAACTGGTTACCAACTAGTACTAGTATCAACAGTGGAATGACGAAGGACTAAATTGAATTGAATTGAATATTGCTTAATGATACTAGACACAAGATGTAAAGATCGGAAAGATTTATTGTCGGATAAGTGCCGACGTTCCGTAGGATGCTTAACCACAAATAATAATAACATAAAAAAACAATAATACCCAGCAGAGTACACAATTAGCATAACATAATACAAGGTCTGCCTCTCTAATGAGACTAAGGTTTGGCCACCACTGCACTTACCGGAAAATAAGCGTGAGGGTCAGGTACTAGCCTGACGCGGCTAAGTGCAAGTGGTCTCCGACACCTTCAGCCCTCTTGATCAAATTAACAACATTTATGTCACAGAGTAGAAATATCACAGAAAAATATAGGTAGGGCCTTTAAAGGCTTAGGCCTAGACAACCTGGGTCTTCAGGTTAAAACATAGGATATACCTGGGTTACACGTACCCAACATAAGATTGTCCGAGTGAAAATAATAATACAGTTCTATTAAAAGTTACACAAAATCAATAATCGATAAGCGACAAATGCCTTGTAGGCTAGGTACGCATGTCACACTATAAGAGACCGGCTATACAAACATGACATAGGTAATTTTGTTTGCTAGGCCTGTGACGTACCATTAAATCAATAGGCCATATGGGCTCTCAGGAATATAGGCCTACTGAAGGTAGGCACAAAAAAATATGGTTCAAGCGTTCTTCTAATAGTCAAGTCCTGGACTACTAGGAAAATAAATGCCGGGTGGGACTATATATATAAAGCCAAAGCCCTAATCAAAAAGTCCAACGTAAGACTAGCCGATTAGAAATAGGCTAGGCCTACTCTCAAGCTACTAGTAAATCTTAAGCCTGGCTTTATAATCTAGTTTATCAAATTCTAGTTTGGGCCTAAAGGGGTTCTTTCACATAACTAGTTCATGGGCCAACTGTAGGGCCTAGGCCTAGTGGGGACTGTAGCAAAAGTTCAACAAGGGAAACGTCAAAGCTGGTGATGTGGGCTAAAACACCCAGGGACACAAATACCACGAGTAGGTGTGAAATCCACAGCTTCCATCCTTCGAACCCAGGAACATGTCACGAAATCTTGATTCTCTTCTCCTACCCTAGCAGGCGTTAGAAGACTAGAATCTTGGGCAAAGTCGCCGTGCGTCTTCCCCTGAGATATTCAACATGGCCCGGAACAAAGGTGAATCCTACTTCAGTGTTAGTTCTGGTCCGTACTACGACCTAAAGAAATCAAAAGAATATCCCACAACACCATTACGAGCCCTCTATGGAGTGTGACCATGCCAATGCATGTCCTAGCAAAGTTAGGATGGCAAAGCAATATTCAGATAGAAACTGACTCCAACAGGGGACTAGACGTGCAAAACTCCCACATCACCACACGAGGCGTCGAACCAAAAGCTTTCTCGTAGAAAGACGACTGTATTCAATGAGAATCTGGCTTGAAAAGCTTTCACTTCAAAACCGGAACAGCTGACGCCCCTTGACATCCCACCGCCGTAGCAAGGTCTCTCCGTGCGCGGCTCACCGCCTACCATCCGCGTCGCGAGACAGGTGTGCCAACCAACACTTTCCCGCGGAATAGGAGCCAATTCAAATGGGTGTACAGAGCAAATAGTCAGATCGGAGCAGTATGCTTTGAGTAGTTCTGGCAAACTACGCGCAACAGTATCAGTGATACCTAGAACCTTAATAGATGCCAGTCTATTATTTTCTAGGTGTCACACAACACACTAAGTAACAGTTATTTGAGATGTTTTGGTTCGTTTTAATAGCAAAGCCTGTTTGCGTCTATAAAGCAAGTTAAAAATATTAAATGAACATAAATCAAAAGTTATTTTTATATGAAACATTGCCAAGGTCGATTGATAACTGATGTAAACTGATTAAGCAATCACGGTGTGGACGCGTAGAGCACAAAGGAGACCCGCATTGATGGTAAAGACTAGAGAATATGAAAATGTAAAAAATACAGATGGTAGTCGAAAAGAAATTGGTGTGCATTAAAGCCACCTCGGTAGTCTCCAGTCACCTCCAGATGTTATTTGAGCAGTCCACACCGACTGCCTCCTATATTACATTGAACAATGGGCCAAAGAGGAATGCGGGGACTATTCTCCGTTAGGTCCAGAACTGGATAATAATAGGTTGCCCTGGGTTTCTCTCTTAGTGGGTTTGAAATTTAACAGTAAGAAGGAATTAATGTGAATATTAATAGAAGATATTAGGGAGATTCCTCCACATGGGCCTGAGAAAAATATTTAACGAAAATGTTTACCATTCAAAGGAAGCCATGTACAGCAGTAAAAAAATAAAAGCTCGATTGGACCTGGCCTGGCTAGACCTAGCCACACAAGACAAAGTCAAGCCCAAACAAAGAAGAACAAAGAACACGAACGACAAACAGCAACATGCAGAGAAATATCATCAGACAGAAAGATGCGAACAAGACGAATGTTGAAATTCAACAGGCCTACAATATAATAGAGGCCCCACAGCGCTCTACTATGGCTAGCCGTGGAGCAACGCAGAACACGTCCAGCTCCGACCAAGAGAAGTGATCGTCTGCGATGCCATGCAAGCGAGGCGCAGCCAGCCAGCCAGCATGGCGAGGTGAGCGACACGAACGTGGGTGTAACCCAGGAGCGTCACTAGAGTTTAGGCATTGGGGGGGGGGGGGGGGGAGAAGGGCGTAAATCCAGCAGTGGCAAATCCAAAAATTCACAACGGGGGGCTTTAGTACCAGTGACGTAACCAGGAATGCTTATAGATGTACTAAAGGCTAAATGGTGGTTGGGGGGGGGGGGGAATTTCTCCTTCAGTTCAACGTCATTTTGGTGAAAATCTGTATGTTTTAAAGCATCATAATGACCAATTTTTATCTACTTAAATCCTCGTTTTAGTATAAAAGTTTCCTCCTTCAAGGTCATTTTAGTAAAAATCTGTGAGTTTTAAAGAATCACAATAACCAGCTTTGAATCGTCTAAAATCTCCTTTTTTATATAAAAAAATTATCATTTTAGATAATTTTGATGAAAATATGTGCCTTTTAAAGGATTATACCCACTGAGAGTTGATGGTTGGGAAAAAAAGGGAAAACGAGGAAATTATTGTGGGGGGGAACCCTCTGAAATCCCCTAGTGACGCCACTGGTGTAACTCAGTAGAAGACAGGATTGGACAAAGACTTGTCTATTATCTACATTAAATGTTCATAGCGGATGCACGTACGTTTTCAAAACAACCAGACAAATATTTAACTCGCAGATAAACTACTAACTTTGGGTTTAGCTGCTAGCAAAGAATTTTCTAATTAGGGTTAAGTTTTGGCCACCGACAATGTGACTATACGGTTGTCATCAAAAGTTTCCTAGGTCAAAAATGTTTATTTAAATTACTGTGTCCTGAAGCAGTTTTATACATATACTTGCAAGTTGCCAAAGTTTTAATTGAGCATATGAAGCATTTGACAATGAACGATTGATTTGTATAGTATTATTCGTAAGTGACAATTTTTTAAGTGAACACTATACTACAGTTCATAAACCTACCAGTACCACACGAACACATATTATGTGGACACTGACGACGTAAGTTTCTTGACCAAAGTACACATTTCGGCGTGAAATTGAAAGTTTGCCTTATTTTGTAAAGCTTTATTAAACACTACAAATTCGAATTTGTTGTAACTAATAAGATATCTCCCGCGTGACACCTTAGTATTTGCATATGTACGTAGGGCTACAGTTCCACTCTTTGACATGTATTCGGGTGGCTAGAATTCATATTTATAAAGATAATGGTGTAGGTAGTGGGTTTTATATATTTATGTTTTTAAGTGTTACCTCCCTAGTGTCATTCATCTCTGCCTCAACATACTGACTCGGTTATTGAATGGAACACACATTTCTTAGACAAGAAATGTTATGAAATATATTTTTAAACAATAAAAGTAAACCCTTGCATGTGGCAAAAAACACATTTAAATTTTCCATGGTCGCACCCGATATAAAATGTATGCGCCTGGTACACATGTAACAGTTTCTTGACTAGTTAAGTCTAAATTAAAAGATAAACTTGAATGTTATTTCTTCCAGCCATCTTTTCTATCCTTGTTCTTTCAACTCCTAAACTTCAGAACTTCAGGGATCCTCAACCCATTGTATACTGAGATTAAACAGTTGGTTTAGTTTGAACCCGTGAGCAGAACTACAAATATGAATAATAAATCACACTGTCCTATAAAGAGTTTCAAATTGAAACCCAACAAATAGTTGACATTACTTGTTTTAATAAATGCTGTATGTCGTTTGTTTTAGAACCACCCGTGGAAACCATTGCTTCGGCACACCGGGACGTGGGGTTATTTATTGAGGGCCACGTTCAGCAGTAAGTGCACAGAGTTACTTCCTCATTCTTACTCTAGTTGGTCTGCTTCGCCCGGAATCTCCCCCAGGTTCGCATGATTAAGGGTGGGACACGGGACTCGCTACATTGTTCCAGCAAACTAGTAGCAGACACACCGCCATGTTATTAAAATTCTTACTTTCACAACATGCAGACAACTGAGACCTAGCGAGTCTTGCCATCGTGACACTATTTGATTGAGCGCATAGCGAGCAAAGTAAAGTCAAGGGTCCCTTGCTAATTTCATTGTGATTTCGAGGGTCGTTTAGTCGTACACTATGATGTTGGTTTTGCTATTTAATTCTGTCCGTTTATTGCGCTATAGCTACATTAACGTACATCATTATTATTACAATAATTTGACCAGCTGTGCTTATTATAATGCTAATTGACTGAAATGTTGTTTCCACTTTTTAGACAGGATGGTAACTGGGTACAAAAAACCATTGGGCCAGGAGAAGGCCTGACAAGGGATGGCCGTATCAAAATCGGCCGTGGGCGAAACGAGGTATTGTACCGCGTGGAGGGGCCCCCAACCGACGAGGGACTGCAGGGTAAGTTAATGGCATTAATAGTCTAGTTGTGGTTGACGCTTATTGGCATTGTTCAAACTCTCTAAATCCGCAAATAATTCTCAGTGGTGTAGGAATATTGTAAGGGCCTAAGAAGCAAAAGATGACTTGTTTAATAAGCACGGGTGTGAAAAACCAATACCACCTAAAAACATGAGTGAAAACCCAAGAGGGAGCTAAGCATCTTAGTAAACTGATAGTCGAAGAAAGAAAGCTTCCAAAATATAAAAAATATATCTAATTCACCGTGCAGATTTTTTTGTGGGCGGTTTTGGGTTAGTTTTACCATAAGGTTGGGTGCTACTTCTCGCATTCAAATAGGTGGAGGTGCCGGATCATGAATTTACTAACTTTCTGGGGGGCTAGCTAACTAGTAGTAGTAGTAACTAGTAGCTAGTAGCTTCCAGGGTCACCAAACACATTCTGCGTCAAGGTCGGTCGGGGGCGGAATCAGATGATAAACCGAATGGATGGCCTGGGTGCATGGCACCTTCGGCCCCATGGAGGGGATGACGAAAGAAGGCCGTATCAAGGTCGGTCGGGGGCAGAATCAGATGATATACCGAGTGGATGGTACCTGGGTGCAGGACACAATTGGGCCCGTGGAGGGATTAACCAGGGATGGCCGTATCAAGGTCGGTCGGGGGCGCAATCAGATGATATACCGAGTACTCGGGGTCGGTCGACATTAGTGAGTTTATTGAAACTATTGAGACCGCAGCAGAGCTAGGGAAATGGTCAGAAACAGACAAGCTGGGAGTAGCCAAGCTCAAAATGAAAGGGTCGGCAAGGTTATATTTGACAGCACACTCCGAAGTCAAGGCATTACAAGTTTGGGACGAATTCAAAATTGCTTTACTAGATCGTTTTAGGCGACACGATCCTTTGTTTTACGCGGATCAAAGATTTAGAAATTGCTTTCAAAATTTAAACGAGTGTTGAGGATTACTCCACAAGGCTAACTATCGAGGGTCAGAAAACCTTAAAGGAGGTTCCGGATCAGGGGGAGGCCCGCCTACGGAAACTAGTGCTGGAAGAAGCGAAGCTAGCACAGTTTTTGAAAGGTTTAAGAGATAGTATCAAACGTTTTCTATTGTCTCGTTCCCCACAGTCGTTCAATGAAGCCGTTAAAATAGCATAGGAGGGGGAAAACAACGATAGACTAGCCTCTAAAAAGTCCAACCACGTAAACTATGCAAATTATAGCGGAAATAAAAGAAATACAAGTCAAAACTATCAGATGGGGAATAACTCGCGCACACAAAATCACGGACAATTTAACACTAGCAATGAGAGTTTTGCACAACAAACCGATAGAGCAGTATACCAGAACCAGGGCAATAGGTCGAGCCATTTCCGAGGATTTACTACCCCCCAGAAGGAAAGCGAATCTTTTAATTGTGGAGCTTTTGGACATTCCCGAGACCAGTGTAGAAGACCATATCGCCCGATTTGCTACAACTGCAAAAAGCGTGGACATTGTCAGGCAGAATGTAGGGCACCAGTCAACGTCAGCACAACTAGGAACAACCAAACCCACCCAAACGAGCAAGGTGCTCCGTTGACACCCCACACCGGAGTACAGAGACCGAGCCAGCCGAACTAGAGATAGAGAATAAGCAAATCAAGGCTAGTTGTGCACCTAGAGTCTGTAGTTTTGAGATCGAACAAGGCGATTCAAGAGCAGTACAGTTTTACATAGGTAAACAACCAGGCGTGTTCTTATAGTCGACTCGGGAGCCATGATAACTATTCTAAAGAAATCGGCAGTAGAGGGTTAGCAGATATCGAACCAGATGATGTGAGTATGCAAAACGTTACCAGTATATCAGGACATTCCCTCCCCTTAATAGGTCAAGCCAGTGGTGTAGTCCTAAATTTTTAACAAGGGACACGCGGTCTGATTGTGGTGACTCGAACCAAGTACAGGGGCCCCCCAACAAATTGCGCCGCAGGCGAAATTTTTTTTCAGGTTTTTAGAGTGCGTTTGGTGCGTTTTAGAAAAAAAGTGGCGGGCTGTATAAAATTCCGAAACATAGTAGTCTTTTGTGTGCACCTGGAGCTCCATTGGTAAATAACTGTAATTCAATGGGGCACGTTCCATTCACATTTCAAAACAGGGGCCTGCCCTGAGATATGTTAGAAAAGATAAAATTTGAGAAAACATCGTTTTTTATTGGTTTGTATCTAGTAGTTAGATGTAGAATTGGCGAAACTATGCATAGATTATTTTAAAACACTGGGCAGACGCGCGTGTCCCCGCGTTAAGCCCCTCTTCTAGGTGAGGACACGCTAGTGGCCGATCAAGTTAGGAAGGGACACGGCGTGTCCCCTCGTGTCCCCTCCACTACACCACTGGGTCAAGCTACAATTCCAGGCAAATAACGAAACTTTCAGTCACCAGTGTTTGATAGGTACCGACGAGTTGTCTCTCGAAGTAGACGGTCTATTAGGCATCGATTTCTTAGAAAAATATCAAGCGTGTATAGATTTGAAAAATAATATTCTCAAGATTAAAAACAGTACTTCCGCTTATCTCAGTAGACTAGACAAGTGCAAGTCTAGTAATGCGACCTTGCAAGGCTGTCTAGTTGATAAGAGCAATACTCCTCGTAGTAAACGGACAAGACAAGGACGGAAGACTAGTAGAGGGAGTAAGAGAGGAAAGTGCAACGCGGAACAGACATTAGATGCGAGACATCTAAATCGTGACAACACTGACGAAAACTTGTCGAAGTCAGCTGAGCAAACTAAAGATAGGAATGCGTTTTCGCCTACAAGCAAAGGCGCGTCGCCAATAGCACAGGGCCCGTGTTATGTGCGACTAGCTAATAAAGTTAATATTCTTGCCAGAAGCAAGTTCATCTGTACTGGAATCCAGGAGTTCGCGACCCTGGGTGACATAGTTGTCGAACCTGAAGACGTTCGGGTGTATGGTGTTACCGTTGCACGTGTACTAGTAAGCTCAAAGGACTCCAGAGAGGTAGTGGTTAGGATGATGAACGTTACTGACCGAATTACCAGTTAATAAAAATACGATAGTAGGACGTGTTGAACAGGTACTAGAGCGACCCGATCGACGTAGCCCAGGGTATACAGTAGTCGATGACGATACGTATATTTCCCCGCCTACAAGAGAGACTAGTAAATCGAGTAAAGACTTGCGTACCAGGAATACCAGAGTGCTTAGCAATACCAGAGTTACCAGTGGGAAAACAAATACCAGCGTGTTTAAAAATACCAGAAATACCAGTATGAAAAGACGTACCAGTGACGATACCAGTACCAGTTCTAATGTAAAGACTATTGTAGGTACCACAAATATCAGACAAAGTGACGACAGTGATGAAACCAGAGAGACCGAATATGACGAAATTAGGAAGGGAAGTAGTGAGACAGTTACCGAATCAGACAAAAACAATGTTGTGGAGCCTATTGAAAACTATTTCAAGCTAGATCATTTAGACGACGAGGCTAGGAACCAAATGATAAGTCTGTTGGAAGAATACAGGGATATTTTCATGTTACCAGGAGCTAAACTAGGTTGTACAGGGAGAGTAAAACATAAAATCAATGTTGGTGACGCAGCGCCTATAGCTAAATATCCATACAGGGTGCCCCATCATAGGCTATTGACAAGATGATTGAAGATGGTATAGTTGTTCCATCTACATCACCTTGGTCAGCACCTGTTATCTTAGTTGAGAAGCATCCGATCGACGGAAAGCCAGCCGGATACAGGGTAGTTATAGATTATAGAGGGCTAAACGCTGTAACCAAGAGAGACTATATGCCTATCCCCAACCTACAAGACACACTAGATCAGTTAGGGAATTCAACCCTATTCTCTGTAATCGATATGGCATCGGGTTATTACCAGGTATCTATGGACCCGGAATCCATAGAGAAAACGGGATTTTCAACTCCAGATGCTCACCTAGAGTTCACTAGAATGCCGATGGGTTTAATCAATAGTGCATCCACGTGGCAACGTTTGATGTACGCAGTACTGTCAGGCCTCACAGGCAATATTTGTCAAGTATATCTAGATGACGTGGTCGCATACACCAGCGGAGGCGTGCCAGAACATATAGAGGCGTTACGAAAAATTTTCGATCGTTGTAGAGAGGCTAATCTAAAACTCCAACCTTCAATATGTAAGTTTTTGTTCAAAAAACAAAGTATCTAGGCCATTTAATAACAGAAGAAGGGGTTCAGCCTGACCCAGAGAAAGTCGAGGTTATCGAGAAGTACCCAGTCCCAAAAACAGTTAGGGCGGTGAGGGCTTTCTTAGGACTAGTCGGATTTTATAGACGCCATATCCCCCAATTTTCCGATATCTCACGAGAGCTTACCAATCTCACGAGGAAGGACGTTAATTTTAACTGGACAACTGAGTAAGTAGTAAGCATTGTTTATTTAGCATAATGCTATTGTATACATTGTTAGATACATTACATCAATTATATTATTCAATATATTGCTACCCACTCACGACATAGGCATACTTAAAATATATTAAGTACATTTACGTTTGAACAACGACAGGTTATTTATACATTTTATTGCCTTTGGTAATTCATCAAATATTCTTAGACCAAAGAAAAACACAGATTTCTGCGTTGATTTTTTGTTTTTGTGTCCTAGATTAAAATTATCTTTGTTTCTAGTGTCGTAATTATGTACATCATTATTATACAACATGAAATTTGAAAAATAAACCGGTAAATTATTGTTTTTTAGTTTGTTCACAAAAATTAATGTATTATATACAGACGTAAAAACTTATTGCGATAAGTGTAAGTCATGCCAAGAACACAAAACGTCCCCGCATCTAAAGCACGCCCCATTACAAAAAATGCCTGAAGTTACCTATCCTCTACAGAGGTGTTATCTCGATGTAGTGGGTCCTCTTCCGACTAGCAGCGAGGGTTATAAGTACCTATTAACTTTCCAAGATGCTTTCACTAAATATGTAGAAGCGTTCCCCATGAGAGACCAAAAATCGGCAACGATTTCAAAAATATTCGCGACCGAAATAATACTTCGCCACGGCGTGATGAGGCAAATTTTGACGGATTTAGGAACTAACTTTATGTCAGAGGTAATGAAGCAGACGTGTGCAATTCTAAAAATCGACAAAATTCAAACAACGAGTTTCCGGCCGAATAGTAATAATGTGGAAAGAACGCACAGAACTCTTAAAGATATACTATCTCATTTCGTAAGCATGGACCAACGAGATTGGCCAGAGTGGATTCCATTCGTATTACTTGCATTTAGGTCCACAGTCCACACTTCAACTGGAGACACACCCCATTTCTTATTCCACGGAAGAGATATTGAATTACCTTTCACAGACATAGTACGCCCACAGAGAAAAGACTATGACATAGATTCGAACTATCCAAAGGAAGTAATGCAACGTTTAAAGATAGCTTTTGAAAGAGTTAGGGAAACTATGAGAAAATCAGAGGAGAGGCGCGAAATTCAATACAATAAGAAATCATCACCAGTCAAGTTCCAGTTAGGAGATCAATTAGATTAGATATTGCTTAACGTCTCATATTTATGCAACTAGGCTAATCGAGACGAAGGGAGGGACGTAAGGGATGACGTGGGGGACAAGGGGTGGACAGGCCTGTGCTGGTCAGAACCAGCCACAAGCGAATGGGGAGGGCAGGGGTTCCCCCACGTCGTGGTCGTCTCCGTCTGTGTCATCATCCGTCCGTGTTGTCATTGTCGTCGCCGTCGGGGAGGTCGTCAAAGGGAAGGGAAAGTTCCCCGACGACGACCCAGAGCTCGCCATTAGTTTCAGGGAGAAAAACTCCCCTTATCACGGGCCAAACCACGAGAAGGTTGCGAGTTGGAATTTGATGGCCCTTAGGAGATCAAGTTTATCTTAACAATCTAGCCGTAAAGAGAGGTACTACTAAGAAATTGGCGAAGAAGTGGATTGGACCATTTCGTATTATCGACGTTAAAGGACCTGTTACATTTAAAATAAAGAAAATTCATGGCAGCAAAACACAAACTGTACATTCAGACAGGCTAAAACATTGCAGAGGGGAATGTGAATTAACACCTGTAGAAGAAAGTGATATTGTTGCAAGTAGGCAGCCAGCAACAACAGCGCAAGACGACCCGATAATATGGGTACGTGATAGGACAGCTAGGAATGGTGTCGTGACACCTACAACAGACGTACAACACGATACGACTCATGAGACAGTAGATAGCGAGGGAACAGAAGTTAGTGAACCAGAGAACAATGATGAACAAGCAGAAGAACATGATGTTTTTCAGGACGTAGAGTTTCAGGACGACCAGGACGAACTTCCTGAGGTAGATCCCGAACCAGTCATACCAACCCCCATTGTCCCCCAGATATAGATTAAGGAGCGATGGACCCGTTGATAATCAACCATGGGTTTCAAATGCTAGGTCATAGAGCATAGAATGCGTATGTATAGAACAGTGCTAATTTTAGGATACATTCAACTAATTATAATTATTTTACATGTATGTACTAATACTTTAAACATTATTTTTAGGATTTTCCAGGAAACCTTTGGTGATTTTTGTGATCGCCTGGATATTTTGTGCATGGGTGAGCGAGAGTAGCTCGGTTTCCCCGAGCGATAGTTTCCACAGCAATGCTGAAATCACAGACGAGAAGTTGACGAAGGGACTCGTGTTTATTAACGAAGGAAATTTCCTTTTATCTGGCAACAAGTGGACGATCGTGATCGATGTGAGTCTTCAGCAACATAAGGATACATTGGCCGCTATAAGCAATCATATAAATCAATTAATCGAAGCGTGTAAACCTAGTCCCCGACAGCCAGACGATCCAACCGTGCGAGAAGTGAATTCAGAGATTTATGCCATTATATTGAATGAGGCAAAACTAGCAAAAATAGGAATAGAATCGGTATCGCTATTAATTCACGAACTAGAAAACGAATTTTTCTCACCAAACTTCCGTAATAAGAGGTCTTTGTTTGATGGAGGAGGACATTTGTTAAAGTTTTTCTTTGGAACCGCCGAAGTAAGCGATCTAACAGAGTTAAATGGAAAAATCAACGCTATAGCAGGTCGAACAAACAAATTATCACATTTAATCGAAGAACAGGCAACGTTGTTAAATATAACTTATCAATTGACAGAACGAAATTCTATAGGATAAACAAGCTAGTGAACGCAACGAAGCTAATTATGGACGAGATTAGGGGTATAGAATCCATCCAGGCCGCGGACAGAGAGACGGCGATAAGGAGAGTGGCAACTCTTTTTTCGATAGACTCGAGTTTAGAATCTTAGAGACTATGATAGCCAATGTGCGTTTGGAGGTAAACCAATTAGAAGCGTTTTGAACCCATATCTGTATAACCATCTATGTTATTTGATGCTATGAAGAGTATACAGATGCACCTACCTTCGCATCTCACTTTAGCCACCCCCTTATCATTGCAAGGAATACACTCCTATTATATAATATCTACCGTATATACCGCGTCGTGGGGTAAACAGTTGCGTTTCTTTGTAGAAATACCCTTGAAGGGTAGCGACAGGGATTTTACTATGTACAGGGCTGCAGAACTCGCTGCTAAGCTGAACAAAACAGATATTTTCACATTCATCAGACCAGCACATCATTACATCGCAATTTCTCGAGATTTAAGAAAGTTTATAACATTAAATTCACCCGATATAGGTGAATGTAAAGGTGACACCCGATCTATGCGAATTTGTAACCCCCGAAAACAAGTACAAGAATACCCGGAAACAAATTGCCTATTCGCTCTATTCATAGGAGACGACCAGACCGTACAAACTTCATGTAAGAGAATTTTAATCAAAAATCCAAGCTCTGTATTCTACTGTTCTAAAGACAACAACAGATGGGTCTACAGTGTAGCTCGACCTACAAGGTTGAACATACGATGTATGCACGTAGACGATAGTCACGCGAGGGACGAAGTGACTCTTAAAACCATTGACGGCACAGGAATTTTATCAATTTCAAGTAAATGTCAAGCCTACGCCGAAGGAAATACACTTTTACCTCATTTTAATGCGATTTCCACTGTTTCTGGGAGTGATAAAAGATTTTATTTTCCTCGTGTAGATAGTATCATGCCCGAAATTCTAACTATCAAAGAACATTTGACCCCATTTGGCAAGCATTTCGGAACAATAGATAATTTACTAAATTTCACGATCGGACTTAGCCCCCAAGAGGGAGGCGTGACAATCAGTCACATCCAACAAATGATAAAGGAGCTAGACAAGCAAGACGAACAAAATTATTTTACTAATACTATTCCAAATTACGCGAACCATACTACCACTGTTTTTATTCTTACAACTCTTGTACTACTCGGAGTTTGGAAATTTTGGAAAACACGTAAGGTAAAAGCACGAACCAATGCACAAGTGGACACGGCAATTGAGCTGCCTGACATGACAGTCAATCCCAGTGCTGAACCGAGTAGACAACCCGCACCCAGAACCCAGTTCTAGGGATGAAATGAGGATCGGTTTTGTAAATTAATGTTTCACAAGTTGAGACAATTGCATGGTTACCGGATTCGTCTTTACGAAAATGGGCCTTGTATAACACCCCAACCTACCGGGATGTAACCTGAGTGCTTTGAGAAAAGTTATTTAAATTCATAGCACAATAAAACTAAAATTAATAATTACTTTATTATAAGTTCAAACAAAAACGTGTACGTTTGTGAACATTTTTATAAAATTGATTTTTCTTTTGAGCTATAATATTAATACGATAATAGAAGCAATTGCAATTAAAAATACAAAATAAAGCTAATTTCAAAGCAACAGTATTAGATTTAAGAAAATAGTAATCATTAGATAATAAACTTAGCAAACTTGATACTATAATATGGTACCACTAGATGATAACAAGATGCTAACACATCAACTAGCCAACAAGATGACATATTTCAATGTTATGTTTAATCAGCTACGTCAACAAGTGTAATTTGTCTACAAGTATATCTAAAAACAATATTTTGATTGATTAGATATTGCTTTACGTCTCATATTTATGCAACTTGGCTAATCGAGACGAAGGGAGGGACGTTAGGGATGACGCGGGGGAACAAGGGGTGGACAGGCCTGTGCTGGTCAGAACCAGCCACAAGCATATGGGGATGGCAGGGGTTCCCCCACGTCGTGGTCGTCTCCGTCTGTGTCATCATCCGTCCGTGTTGTCTTTGTACTCGCCGTCGGGGAGGTAGTCAAAGGGAAGGGGTTCCCCGACGACGACCCAGAGCTCACCATTAGTTTCAGGGAGTAAAACTCCCCTAATCACGGGCCAAACCGCGAGAAGGTGTCGAGTTGGAATTTGAAAGAATAATTCTTAAAAACCAAGACGGATAGTAATATTAGCAATATTGATTGGATATTGCTTTACGTCTCATATTTATGCAACTAGGCTAATCGAGACGAAGGGAGGGACGTTAGGGATGACGCGGGGGGACAAGGGGTGGACAGGCCTGTGCTGGTCAGAACCAGCCACAAGCATATGGGGAGGGCATGGGTTCCCCCACGTCGTGGTCGTCTCCGTCTGTGTCATCCGTCCGTGTTGTCGTCGTCGTCGTCGCCGTCGGGGAGGTAGTCAAAGGGAAGGGGAAAGTTCCCCGACGACGACCCAGAGCTCGCACATTAGTTTCAGGGAGATAAACTCCCCTAGTGACGAGATGGCGATCAAAGATGACAGAACCCGTACACCCACAGACCTGAGCAATCACTCCCTGGAAGTATCCGGCCGCACCCCCACCCCCATGAACGCACGAGTTACCACCTTCCAACTGGGCACAAGTCAGAACATCCAGGACGTACCAGTTAGAGTCAGCAAAGCGCAAGTACAAACAGTCCATCGACTTAAAGAGTTTCACAAGACATTTCGGTGATTTTCTAGTTGATCCACGATGACGTGATTATAATTATTTCTACAATTTTACGACAAGGAAGGCAAACATATCAAACAATTATCTCGTATCTAAGCGTTTGGGACGGTTGCGTGTGTGCGTGTTCGGGTGTTCTCTCAGATCACTGTGAGGTTAGGGAAGATGCATTTTTGAAAGAAGAATAATTAGTTTAAGTTTTGAGAAAAAATGTTACATGAATTAAAGAAACTGAAAACCAAACAGACAATATGAACAGTAAAAGTTAAAGAATTTTGAACAACTAATTTTGCTAGAATAAGTAAAACGTATTTTGTTTCAATTAATAACATTCTACTCTGGGTTTGTGGTATCTCACCCCGGGCCACAAATTTTTATTTCATAATAATATTTAGTGTACCAATTGTAGTTTATTTTCAACAATGTTTAATTAGTGTCAAGTTATTTGATAAATTGAGGGGCGTAGAAGCAAAGTGGACCAACCCACATTTTTTTTTAAATGGAGTTAGGTGCATTTCTGTATAGCTCACATTCAAAATATTAAGTGGTAAAACGGACCAACCTCTCACCGCCACCGTTATCATGTAATATCAAGAAACAGTTGGACAACCTAAATCATGAAAAAGTGTAGAGCAAAGTGGACCAAGCCACAAAATTTTCTATTGTCTGCTGCATCTTCCATATTTACCAGTGACTTTGTTTGATATTATAATCGTTGTTAGTTAACATTAACAATGATTTTAATGCATGTACTTAGCACATTAGTCACCAAATGATTTGGACCAAGCAAGATAATTAAAATACTAACATCATTGTGAGAGGCAAATGGACCACCACTTTAAGAGCAAAGTGGACCAAGCACTTGATAGTATTTACTACTGAAAATTGTGAGAGGCAAAATGGACATCACTTTGATAAGGTATTTCTACTGAAGTATGAACTTTTAATAAATTATAAGATGTGAATTTTAAGTTAATGGTTAGGAAGCAATAGACTGCATTCCAATCCCAACAGTTGAAGCTACATTTTATAAGTTGCTCCCAACTTTAACCCAAATTATCTCAGAAAGAGAATTGTGTGGGTTGGTCCACTTTGCTTCTACGCCCCTCAATTATGCTTGAATATTGTAACCATTGTAAGTTTTCATACCAGAAAATTCACGGAACGAATCGATACCAAGGCAGTCAAAAAAGTGTCATACCTGTTTTAAGGTATAACGCTTTGTCTAAGGGAAGGGCATTGTAATACAGACCCGATTTAGTTTATATTTCATAGTTTACATTTTCAACAATCAGTTTCTTCATATTTTCCCGCGGATTCGAGTTCCCGACGAGTTACACGTATTGCAACTTAGCAAGCTCAGCATCCCAGGCCGTGAGATCTGCAAGCTGTGCTAAGCGCCGCAACACGTGGAGCTGACCGCCTTGCATCGACGAGAGTCTAGATTCGATTGTCTAACAAGCAAGTTCACAATGTAATTTGATTGGATATTGCTTTACGTCTCATATTTATGCAACTTGGCTAATCGAGACGAAGGGAGGGACGTAAAGGGATGACACGGGGGGACAAGGGGTGGACAGGCCTGTGCTGGTCAGAACCAGCCACAAGCATATGGGGAGGGCAGGGGTCCCCCCACGTCGTGGTCGTCTCCGTCTGTGTCATCATCCGTCCGTGTTGTCTTTGTCGTCGCCGTCGGGGAGGTAGTCAAAGGGAAGGGGTTCCCCGACGACGACCCAGAGCTCGCACATTAGTTTCAGGGAGATAAACTCCCCTAATCACGGGCCAAACCACGAGAAGGTTGCGAGTTGGAATTTGTTGGCCCTGTCGTACCAGTTTTCTACAATCAATATTCCCTAAATTTAAATAATAAATATGTTTTTAGTTTCAAATATTACAACTTGTGTTTCAAGAAGTATAACCACCACCACCTCCCTTGCCGTTATCAACCTTTGTCCCCAGGGGCATGACCTGCTTCGCCCCCAAATTAAACAACCCTTTTAATTCTTAACGCCTTTTCGGTTACGCATCGAGGAGCAGTGTTACAACGTACAGTATAGTGGTCCCAACGAAAGAATGCAGATAGCACGAAATAGTATTCCCAACATAACAACTTTGTCAACTCTATTCACGCTAGCTCAGCTTGGATCTAGCACAGGAGGAACTCAGTTATCTAGCATAGATTGATGTTTAAGTTGGCAAAATATATAATATCTCTTTCATACACAAAGACGGCATTCCATTTACTGAGTATTAATAAATAAATAAACAAATAAATAAATTTGTATTTAGAGTCTACCCACTCAGTCATTTAACTAATTTTCAGTAAGGGACAGTAAACCAAAGCGACCAAGCCAACCCTGTAGGCCCCGACCAACAACCACTGCAAAGCATCTGCATTCTTTCGTTGGAGCTAGTAATGAACTATTATTATGTTTTAAGGTAGCACATTAATGTCAAGTCTCAGCCCTTATAATTGTAAACATCCTTGTTTTCTATTCTCAGACGAGTGCTGTACTCCAAGGCCCGTTGGACCGACTGCCCTCTCTCCTACGACACCCGCTAAAGAAAATCATGATGCTGGACGTTGTGGCTATAAGGGTGTGTACTGACCTCCAGGACAAAAGAAACCCAACCCTCTGTAAAGGGCAACTTCTTTGAAACTGATACGTAACTGCGATTTGGATTTCTGTGGGTAATACCGCGGCTACATCACTGTCGGTACTACACTTCCATATCCAACAGTTTCTCCAAAATGATACAATTAAATTTTAAAAACCAGTGAAAGCAATTAGTACGAGGTACTGGAAACACCGGTAGCCTACCTTAAAAATAAAAATAATAATTTATGCACGTGACACTAAAATCAATCTGGCTAATTTTTGTTTGTGCACTCGAAAAAAGAGTTTCCTCCTGAAGGTTTGTTGTCGAGAGTTTCAGGAAGCTTTGGGCGGCGCAGTATCTATTAACTTTGGGCCATAGTGCAAGAATTTAATTTTAACATGGCTACGATAGGAGGATAGGAACAAAATCAGTAATTTTCATCGCCTACAATGATTTAAAAATGTTAACTACGTAATTTGTCAGTATATTTTATAGCCAAGATTCTTCCAGTTACATTGAAATACTTTTTGTTAGCCACGAAACGGTAGGTCTATTTCTAAAAGCGTCAAAAGTGGTCATCTGGCATAGCCCTTAGACCTACTTTTGCTTTTAATTGTTTTTGAAAAAACTAAAGCTTCAATTTCCATTGTTTCCTTGCTAAAGCGTTTGAAAATACATATTCCATTGATTTCAACTGCCAAATGGCATGCAACTGTAAGGAATCTTCAATAGATATTTCATCCTTTTAACATGTAAATTTAATTTTTTATAACAAGTTTTGCACACCAGTCGGCCATGACGGTAGTTGAGACGTCATCTGAAACTCTTGTGTAGGTGAATGTTGATTGCATCTACGTCGTGAGTGAATCATGTTATGTTTGTTTGCAGGGTGGTTTCTTGTCTCAGAGAGAAGCTGCATGGGTTATTAGGAACTACACGTACACAGAGAGTTAGTCAGCAGAAGAAAAATCTCAAACCATATAATATGAAAAGAGTAACAAGCCCATTTGAACGTTTGGTATTCCTTGCAGAGGTGGTGCAGAGGAGCTCATTTACTGTTGAACCAGAAGGAAATGACAAGACAATAGAGCTCAGTTGCGATGCAAGATGCCGAAGGGCGATTTAATACCTAGCACAATGGAGAGATATCAGAATAACTTCAGGGAAACCCAGGCCCTCAAAAAACTTTGTAGCTATACTAGTAAATTGTAATTACTGGATGCAAACAAATAGCGGGCGTGGAACGTTTGTTTGGGCGCCTTATTACAGTGTAGGCCTATTTTTTTCTTTCCGCAGGTACACCTCCAAAGAGACGGTGCTGGCCAGTAAAAACGGGAAAGTAGTCCTGTTCTGTTTTAATATAAAATACACAAAGGTGCATGGATCCCTTACAAAATATTATCCTCTTATACAATCTCCCTATAAGTTTGCATGGCCATTCCGCCACATGAGCAAAATAACTGGATATCCCCTGGTTTGTGTTTCTGACAAAAGAACGATAGACAATGCTGCTAATGTACTCTTTTACTAGTTGAGGCGAGAAGCCATTAAAAATATTTTGGGTTATTGGTTTGAAACGGTTGTCACGTGGTCCAGAACATGCTGCAGCCGGTGGTTATTAAGGTTATGTAAGGTAAAATACAATATAATAAGTGGTATAGCTGTTCCAACGGAAGATTGCAGTTGCTGACGACTGACGTCACCGACGGGATAATTGATTCCTTGACAGACCTAAGAACAACAAACGATGCCATTGAGCTTATACGTCAACAACAAACCTACTATGAACCACAATCGTGAATGTGATGGCGTTATGCTTTCAACTTGTCCAGAAAATGGTGGAGAACGGGCTGAGGGAGCTGAACCAGCTAGCGTACGGGTCAATCCCACTGCCTGGGGGTTGTTGTCCAATACGTGTTATACTATTATTTTTTTGTACGAATGTATTTTATACATGTAGAGGTTTACAAATATTCATTGCTACCAATCATTTCAATTCAATCCATTAACTCGACCATCATAATAACTATAATTATTATATTTAATACCGCACTTCCGAACCATTCCGTGTGCTAGTGTAAATTGTGAGGCCTAGGCCTACGAAACATACATGGATACCAAATTATGCAAAAAAAGATCCAGTGACTGTTGGTCTCCGATGGAAACGTTGGCTCAAGAGATTTAATATAATTTTCTTAATCTTATCATCGTCCGGAAAGATTAAAGAATAGAGCAAGAAATCAATTATCCTCTACTTCAAGCGGGAAGAACCATTTGATATTTTCGAGTTCCTACCTGGCAAATCTGCCACAAATATTTATTATTCAGTTTTCAAAGCATTATCTAACCACTCACTTTTCGTCAAGGGTACATGGTCAATCCGAGCCCATAGAATCCTACTAAAAGGAGACATTTTAAACTGTAAAAAAAATCTTTAGAAATTTATGACAACCCTTGAGACTCGACCAATCCATCTGACTATATGTCCCCGACCGCTGCACTCCAAAGACTTATAAAGAGTATTCTGTCCCAAAACCCATGTCACTCCAACAGAACCAAAATGAAACAAAAATGGGGGTCGAACTTCAGGACCTCCACTCCTATTTACACTCGCATTTGCATAATCCACACCGAAAATATTCTACTCGGAAAACTTGCGCCCCTTCCAAAACAACCTGCATAAGATATCATAAGTTACTCTTTGATTGGAGCTAGTGTAGCACCAAGTTCACTACGCCAAAGAGTCATGGACCTTGTTCACCGAGGGCGCATAGCCAAGGGCCCAAGACTAGGCAGCTCATAAAAGAAAATATATGGTTTCCAGGAATTGACGAAATAGTTGAGAAGAGAATAACATATTGCACGTTCTGCCAAGCCATCACTAAATCATCGACCAGGGACCTAATATGTTCTATACGGCCATTCCAAACAATGCTTGGGTACATCTGGCGATAGATTTTGCTAGCCCCTACAGACGGGATAATATGTAGGCTACTAATACTTCTACATTCCCGAGTCTCTATTGTAAAAATCTCCCCAACTTTTGAGCAATGGACCACACCGTCGATAGCTATGAATTTGCAAACTTTGCGTAGAAATGAGTTCAACATCGCATTACATCAATCTGACAGAAGCAAAAATAGCATATGGTGTAACAAAGAGCGCAAAACCTCAAGAAACCAATCATGTCCACGCACCTAGCAAAGCTAGGCATGTCATCTGAAATCATCTCCTCCCTACTCAATATTAAATAAATAAATAAATAATAAAAGGCGATTCAAGAGAAAAAGTCCACCTGGCAAACATCAGCTAGAAAGAGCGAAGTATCTTACTCCCCAAACTAGAGGCGAGCTCTGGCAATCGTCGTCGGGGACCTTGCCCCCTTCCCTTGACGACCCCGCGGCGACGATGACAAAGACGATGACGACCGTGACGTGAGAAACCCCCCTTCCTCCCCTTACCCGTGGCTGGTTCTGACCAGCATGGGCTCCTCCTCCCCACTCCTCTTAGGCTAGAGTGGTGCATTATGACCTAACGGTTGACGCGTCCTTAATTTAAATAAACAAATATAAATGAACGTCCATCCAACACATCCATCCAACACATCCATGATTGCAACACCGTGACCATAAACCCAAAACTTCATGCCACAGACGAAGAGAAAAATGCCAAAATGAAAGAACATGCAGACCAGTGAAGGCATGTCGAGTTTCACAGTATAAAAGTATGCAGTGCTGTGCTTGTTCTTCAACTAAAACAATTAACTTCCTTACATTCGTAATATTTACTTGCAACGCACAATTTAACATTTTAAAATGCAAACAAGTTGTACGCAATATTGTAGGTAGAGAGGATTGAAGTGTTCGAACTATGATTCCATAACCTTTTCATGAGAAATATTTACGAACCACCTTATGATCACCGAAAGCTGTACAACAGCAAGTGGTGGATAGGAATAGTAATAACAACAAGAACCATGAAGTCCATGATTTGACAATCGATTGTTACGTTTACAATTATAAACGCCGAGAATATAATGTTTTAAAAACTTTTACCACACAACGGTGGCGATACAAACGTCTCTTGTAATTTCATTGCAATTCGAAACAAAACCATTCGTCAGTTTCGTACTCTTTGTAGTTTCGCCCCGAATGTACAAGTCATCGTTGTGGATGGACTGGTTTCCATCGTACAATTTGCACATGACCAAATATTAGTTGAACCATTAAGCAGACTTCTCAAATCTATACCTGCTATTTAAACAAACAGCAAAAACCCACGCGAGTGGGGTTTCACTGTCGCACCAAAATAATAATATTCGTCATAAAACCAAAGAATTGTTGGGGTACGTAGACCACCACAGTTATCAAAATAAAATGCAAAAATTATTATTATATTGTAGTGGTATTGTATTGCATGGAGTACAAACTGTACACACGCAAACGCATTGTGTCGACAATTAGAAAATAAAACAGTATACGCATTTATTGCATAATGTACTTGACAGAGTGATTAATAACCAAGTCAACCAAGGTACGGCGTTTGTTACCCGGCCGCGTTCAGTATGTTTCAAAGAGATTGATTATTTTATTAAACAAACACCATAATTAACGTCTTTCTATTTAAAAACATTTTCAAAACACAATCAAAGCATATTTGCAATAGGCTTACACGAGATTTTCAAACAAACGTTCACCATTATTTACTTGTAGACACGATTGTCAAACTACTCAATGTATGGATACTGGATAGAGCCACCCACATACAATATAAAAGACCAATATTTCCACTTGTTTAAATACAAATAACATATAACACAACTGGCATTCAATCAGTTCAGTAACAGTCACTGTGTTATTAGTTGTTGTGGCGTTGGACCGTACAGTGCGTGAATAAGTACGACGCGCGACCGGACAACACAATACTCACAGTGTTGCAAAGCTATTCGTCAGTCTTACACATGGCCAAGCATGTTCTTGAGTTGGATAAATCAACAATATATTGTCAAGTGTATTCTTTAACACACCTTGAATGTTCCAGTATCAAAATAATTAACAAAAAGTATTTTTATTTATTCGAAGTCGTTGAAAAAATATGCTGCCGAAGTTGGATATTATTAAAAAAGGCGGCGTTACTTAAGAATATAAAAGTTGGTTATTCATGGTTGAATGAAAGACATTCTTCTACACAATTGTTTACAAGGTGACTCATGCAGCCAAACATCTAATAACTCTTTAATATTCCACTCCAGGGCTTGAGATGAGTTTTTAATTTCCGTAGTATTCTTATTATTCTGTTCAATAAATCGTAGACCGTAAATAATTGTGGGTATATTCGTTGCATAGTGCCATTCTTCATGTAAACAACGGGCCCTGGTAATCTATGTAGCATGTTTACTGTTGGAACACGGGCTAAATTAGTGGATCACCGCGCGGAAGTCCCAAGGCATGAACAACAAAAGATTTTATTGTTCAAGGATATAAATAATAAATGGTTTATCGTACGTATTTTGAAAAAGCTTTCTCAGAAGTATGCATTCATCTCGTTCTTCATCTGTTCCACATCTTGTTCAAGTAGAATAATTACTGGCTGTTAATCGCTCGACACATTTCAATGTCGCCTTGTGAATTAAATTCGCATGTTGTAAAACGAGTTAATTTCAATATGAAATTAAAACACCACCGGACAGAACCGGTACGAGCACCACAGCACAGCAGTGCACCCCACGAGGGACGTTCTAGACACAGCCGAGGCCCTGGTGGGTCGGAGATACCACCAGAACAACAGCCCTACAGGGGCCTACACTACCAGCTTCCCCCCCGACACCTACGACTGGCTACAACCTCCATGCCCACCAAGCGGCCATGGAGTCAGTGCAGAGAGCGATGAACGCCAACCTGGTTTCCCTAGCCTACAGGACTAAACCGGGGAGCTCTCCCCTGCGGGATTAGCCCGATCTAGCCCCAGTCACTGATTCTAGTTGAAATGCAGGCAGGCTTGAAGTCGATGTCTTCGTACTATGTAGGTTGTAGAGTGAGCGAGCGCGGCCAGACAGCTTGTTCGCAGCGACGTGGAAACACGACCGACCGTTTCAAATGCTCGTTTACTTCTGAGCCCTGCTCTGCTCGCGGGCCGTCGCGGCAGCGAGCGTGAAGACGAGAACCGAAGTACGGCGGACCGACACGAACGGACACGAAACTACTAGCGACGGGAACAAGCCGTGGCTTCATGTGAGCGTGTGATGCGTGTGGTCAGTGCGCACACCCGTAAAAGAACTTGTGGAGGCAATAATAGTCCAATTAATGCAAAAGGCTCGACTATTTTTATTTGGGGGAGGGGGTGGCTCGTGGTCAAAATGGTGGTGCATAATCTCAGGTGGATGAACAAAATAAACATTTGCAAATTGGAACTTGGATAGATGAAAATTGTCCATTCTTCTTAAAAAATAACATTTCAGAATAATCTGAGCACAACTTCGGGCCCCAGGGCTGTCAGGGGTAGGTAAAACCTTACCTTTTTTGTGGGGGGGGAGGGTGCACTGTGCATGCGTGTGCTTTAATAGCGTATCCCCTTACTTTTGCTGACACCTAGTGCAGAGCACTAATTCAGCTAGGTAAAATTTTATATTCTTGATATATATACTGTATATTATATTTGGACTAGAACAATAGTACATTTCTGCTCTTTCAGGTGTTGACAGGCGCGTAGGAACGTTTCGAAAGTCTAGGCGGGGGGGGGGGGGGGGGAATTCATTAGCAGATTTTGTGTGCGTCAGCTGCGGTTTGGGGCAAAGCCCCAGCCGCCGGAGGACCTTTCTAAAAAAACATCACCATACTACCTGTCATTTTGTCATGTTCTAGCTGCACTCGGATTCTGTAAACGTTTTACAACTATTTGCAATCTAAAAACTAAACCATGAACGTGAAGTGGCTCATTTTAGTAAATTTCAACCTAAATTTTGAAATTATACGAAGCATACAGGCAAACATATTATCCGTTCTATTAAGGTGACTGTCGAATTGTATAAGTAGTGTATGTGCATTTTTATTACGGAAATTCTGGGATTAATATTTAAATCACTTTAGTCCCCCCCCCCCCCCCCCCCCCCGTTCCTACGCCACTGCATAGTACAGGTTAATACACGTTATAAAACCCTTGTATAATGCACATTGACGGAAGTCAGAATCAGAGCTAAGCCCCATTACACAAATTGTGTCTTACTACCTAGTACCTTGCACATAATTAAAGCTGCATTACAGGATTATTAAGACACAACAACAAACAACAAAATACAACAAAATAATGACAAATGAAACGAGCATTTGGATGTTCAATGTTCATAGCTCACGAAATTGTACAATTTTTACAATAGAATAACATGCTAATTTTATGTATTTTTTGTGTAGATGTGGGGGGGGGGTCTGTTTGCGTGTATGCGTGGTTACCGTGTTGTTTAGATTAGTTTTAAATATTGCTAGGATAATGTCATTATGTAGTTAAGTTTGCGAATTATTTAAACAATCAAATTAGCATAATATGTTGATTCTTGGATTTGCTGTGTGAAATAATATGTCGGTGCTTCCTGGTGCCCGTTGCAACTTGCAACATGAAAGTCGAGTTTACTGTAGCCGAGGAGAGGTCATAACCTTGTACAAGTATTACAACATGCATGTGCATGCAATGGTTCGTCTAACAGCGAGCGTTGTGGAAAACAATAAGATTGTTTGACTGTGCATTCGGGATGGAATGAAATTCTAGATTCTAGACCGTTCTAGACACTTCAGTTTAATAAATCTCTTCTACACTGTTCTGTTCAACATTGTCTGACCCTACTACATTGTTGTTGTAATATTACTATTCACACTTTGCTTAGCTATAATAGTTAATTATGTTGTTTGAATTTAATATGTATTATAGTTTTATTTAGCGTGCACTCATTGCCAATTACAAAGCTTTTACGGTTACTAAAGCAAGGATATTTTCCAATGGTGGGGGGGGGGCGGGGGGGTATTGGGCACCCTAATGACAGAAGCGCTGCGGTCAGTGCAATTCAACAAATTCACAGAATCACAACCCCAGGTGCGAAGTGTGCACCGGACTGCCTCTGTCACCAAGCATTCTTTTCTTTTTAGTAAACTTTGCTGATTGTTTACATTATAACACACATCATACAACAAAGACGCATCTGTTTTCAACTATACAACATGTATTAAAAAAAACAGTCACTGTTACAATATTGAATTGTGAGACAACAACGGCACACCAGCTGGACACGGCTGTTCTTAGCACATGTGTGGTATAAGTGGATGAACGTGATCTCTCGCAGCGCCGTCTTTCTGTCATACACCGTCTCCCTTTTTTAAAATGCAATTTTGCAACTTTTAAAAGCCTAAAAGTCACTGCCTCCATGAATAACAGTAAATAATAATTAATAAGATTACCGTCTGTAAGATGATGCCTGACATTAATATCGAACTAGATTTAGTGCAAATGAAATCCTAACAACATCTGTATCTTCCTCAAGTTTTACCAACTCTAAAAATACCTACTAAGACACCTAAAGAAAGTCGGACATTGAAATGTCACAGGGCATGTTTCTCTGACTGAGGGCATGATGTTGAGAAACCACTTGTCTAATAGATCGATAACAAGAATCCCAATTAATTTAAATTTTCAGTTGGCCTCGGCAAAAACATTGTTTTACTTAAATTAATGCCAATGCAACTTTTCTATTTTTCACATTATCTTGAGTTTGAAATACCTCTTGCATTCATAGATTCATTACTACGCTGCTAATATCCCGAGTAACTTAAACCTCACGCCCCCAGGCTAGACCTTGCATGGCTCGGTTGTATTGCTTGCAACACCGAGATAGTTATCTACTGTGGAATTCTCCGACAGATAACAACGCGCACTTCTACGTTGGTGACCTCGACCAAACTGTTTGGCTACTTTCAAGTTGTAATTGCATGAAAGTTATTATTTTTAATGTGTGACAACAAATTATTTATAATATTTATTACACAGACCCATATGACTTAGTAAAGCATAGAAATCCGTTTAAAAGTAAAAATAACACGTGAGAATGTAAAATATTATACAAAACATACATTCACGTCTATCGGGAGCGTAGCGAAGGGGCCCCGGACAGGATGTTTGATCCCCCCCTCCCTCCCCCCCAAATCAGAAAAAGGTTATAATAATACAAAACAGCAATATGCCAACATGTACTATATGGCATACATATTATGTAAACTGACAGTATCCGCATACTGCGCGTTCACAATTGTATAAATTATCGGCAAAAGCACTCTAAAAACTAGTAAAATGTCACCATTTGCAATGTAATAAAAATACAATAAAAACTGGCGCTATACGCCCCAGACCCTCACTAGATGAGGGGCATACCCCCCCCCCCAGACCCCCCATTGTACCAGAATACGTATTTTTCACGAAATAGCAGCTTCTTATAATATAAACACCGAAATACCCCCCCCCCCCCTCCCCCCAATCAAAAAACCTGGATACGCCTCGACATTTTTACTCCTGGGAAATTTTTGTGAAATTAAGCTTTTTTTACAAAATTCCCTCGCGATATTCAGAAGGGGCAAAAGAACTCGATACCCGCTCCTCATTTTTAGCCTTGTAAAGTGAAATGAAGCTTTTTCATATTTTTTTATACAAAAATTCAGATGGGGTGTTTCTTTTATTAGCCCAAAAACCCCTTTTGTTGCTTTTTGCCCTTTCATATTATCATCAGAGGCAGAAAATTGGGGGTTTCAAAAGTGGGCCCGCGCGAGCTTTGAAAAGGTTTGTAACCCTACACCTGCACTTTGGGTTTTTCTTGGATCCCAGTGATACCAACGATACGGGCGTAAACCCTTTTGGGTTAAAAAAAAAATTAAAATAATTATTTTTCGAGTATGGCGAACTAGGTTTACTTCTTTTTACTTTTGTTTATTTTTGCAGGGGTTTTTCTCGGGATATTGTCGGCCTTTCGCCCCTCTCAGTTTAAGATGATAATGCATCTGTCATCTGACTGACCAGAAAACGAGGGCCCAAAATTTACAAATCCCCTTTTTTCCCAAAAAAAAAATTATTTTGGGTTTTGGGACCCAATTGGCCCTTTATTTGGGCCCCCTTTTTAGGGGGAAAGGGGGAAGGGAAGGGGTGGGGTTTTCTGCCCAAAATGTAAAATTTCTTGGGTTTTCATCGACTGCAGGTGTGTGGTTATAGGCCTATACTATGATTCGTTTCGTAAAATAATAAAACGTATTTTGCAAAACAAAAAAAAAATGAATTTAAAATATCGCTTGGGGTGTTTTTTGGGCCCGTAATTGGTTTTTAAACCATATTTAAAAACCCTAAACAAGGCGAAAAAGTGAAGTAAAACCATCAAAATTTTGAAGTGGGGTTTTTTGGAAAAAAAAGCTCACTGCCTCGGTTTTGTTTAAAAAGAAAACCCAAAGTGCGGGTGTGGGGGATTGCCCGGGGTGTGGTGGAAAAATATAGAGAAGTGGGGGGGCTGAAGACCCTAGGGTTTTTAACAAGTCGGCAAATGAAGTTTAAAATTTGGGAACCGAACAAATGTCTCCTCTAACTGTAAAAGTAGGCCCCATCTATCAGCATCT